>WOGR01012966.1:0-10009 GCA_015342045.1 Leptinotarsa lineolata | reverse complement strand
TTCCATACCTTAAATGCGACTCAACAAGTGAGAAATAAGCAGATTTAGCGGCAAACAAACCAAGATCCTTATAAGTTATTCTCACTGCAAAACACCCTGAAGCTAGCTTTTTGTTGAAGGCTACAATGTGATCGGCAAATTTGAGTTTATAGTCAATTATCACCCCCAAAAATTTGGTATTAGGTCTGTTTTCAATTATCTTATCCGTGTCCTGTGCTGGTGAAGGCATGCTGTCAATATAGCCTCGGAATGATATTAGATTTGTTTTGGAAACATTGAAAGACAGCAGATTAGAGTTGCACCACTTCTTCATTTTTATTATATCTGACCTTATAATCTCGTGGATATTACATAGAGTTTTATCCCGCCATGATATTGTGGTGTCATCTGCGAATAGGGTAAATTTTCCTAATATATCAATAGATGTTGAATCGTTTATGTATAGCAGGAAAAGTATTGGTCCCAGTATTGAACCTTGTGGTAGCTCTGTAGTGCTTGTTGTTTTGTTCTTAAAAAATATCAACTCAACGTGCACAAGGCATTCATTATAAGTGTATATGAGTGTCTATACACCACCTTTACAGTATGTTAGTATGATATACTTCAATACAATACCAACACAAAAGAAAATATCTCTATATTCGAATAAGGACTCAATGAACTATTCAAATAGCAGAGAACTGAACACAAGAACGAATATTTCAATCACCAGTAACGGCAACATCAAAACTACTTCTCTACAATGATTTCTGAAACAAAAGTGCATCCCAGCAAGCAACAGTGTACGACTATAGACATCTTGGATGACTTGAGGGCGATGATTTCTCCTCTCAAAAACACGCCATCTATGAGATCGACAGAGAACTCAATCCTTGAATATCGAAGATAAACGAAGGTCCCCGGACAGTTGCAAAGTCAAGCTTTGACATCTACCGTCGACGGGATTTATCCTATGTCTTTTAAGGCGCTATAGATGACATCTTTGTTAGGGAAAATGTCATCGCCCTCACTTCCACAGGCTTGTTTTCATAAAACGATTTAGTCCAGCAATGCATTTGTCGTTCATCCTAGTACCACTGATGATATTCATGGCAGTTGAATCATAAATGTGTTGTGTTTGGGCTCTGGTTTCAATCTTAGATGACATTAACGGTGAAAATTTTCGAACTGACACCTTGTATATTTCAACTTATATTATTTTCCTATTTCCATCAAATCGTGTCTTGTGTACTTGAAAATTTTGATATTACTTTGTTATTCATATTTCTCTCAGGAACAACCTGAAAGGCAGCCACTTGATTACTCTAAATTGAAAGCTTCAAACGTTCATAAGTACAGTTTCTTGTCTCGTGAAATATTCATTTTCCGTATCACTACGGGTGAACGACATAGCATTAATTAATAATTTGGATGCCGATTCATTCATTATTTGTGTTAGTTGCACTAGAAGAGATCGATATCCTCGCAATGAGTTTCCTTTGACGGAAACAGATGAGAAAATAGTATAGAGGAGAGAAAGTCAGTTATGCTTCATATAATTGCTTTCTGTTTAATATAAGGTCAGAGCTACTGTGCTAGGTTGATTGATCATTCATTTCAATTTTTTCAATTATATCCATACCCAATATTACCTTTTGGCATTGCATCGAGATGACAAAGTTTGTATTCCTGCAATAATCTAATACCTACCAAAGTTTTGAAAATCCCAAACCTTGTTACTTCACGACGTTTTGACAATTAGTATCCACAATGGTCTTCGGGGAAGACTAGACCATTCCTCCGAAAGATGACTCTTCCGTCTCTACGCTTCACTGGTTTAGCGGGAGTTGAGCATTTTTTCATTTGAAATAGGTTTACATACGTTGCATATCTCTCGCTAGCTTGACTGAATGTATCGTTGGACAACATATATTCAGCTTCATTGAACTTTCTCTTGAACCAGTAGTTTTCCTTGCGAATGATTTTAGCTTGAGATCACTTGATGTTATGTTGATGAGTCCAAATATGCTCAGTGTGTGTTTCTCTTGTGCTAGGCAATGCGTACTATCGATGACCTTTCACTTTGACCGATATAGGAATTTCTGCACTCACAGGGTATCCGAATAATGCAATTCTTGGAGTGGTAGTACGCGTTTTGTGGCCTGATTTCCGTGAGACTGCTGCGAATGTCGTTTCCGGATCTGAAGTAGGTTTAGATGTTGTACTTGGTCCCAATTCTTCTTATCCTTTCCAACAGTCATCTGATATAGGATAGGGCAAGCACTATTTGTGACGACTTCTCTTCCTTGTGAGGCGCCTGCTGTCTCTCAGCCAAAATCTGTTCCACTATCACTTTGGAGTAACCATTTCGTTGAAGATCTTTTTGATGTCTATTTCTTTCTCGAGATCTACCATCGTATTACAGAACCCGAAAGCATGATCCACTGAAGTCTTCATGATTCCTTTTTCAGTAGATTGATGGTGGGTCGATTTGTGATTCAGATACTGTCCCGTGTGGGTACGTTTTCGGTAAACAGATGTTTCCCACTCAGTGTCGGTCCTCTTCACCAATACGCCCAAGAATTACATCCGTTGTGTAATTCCTTATCCATTGTGAAGGTTATGGAAGGTTTCATGTTGTTGATGTGCTTTAGGAAGGTGTCTAGTTCTATATTTCCATTTCATGGAGGTGTCGTCAACGTATCCCAACCAGACTGGTGGCTTTTTGTGGATTTCGCCACTTTCACCAGTAGTGTTTATATGTGATTTTGATAAGCTTAATTTGTCCAATATCGATATATCATTCGAAAATAGATTCACCTTGTTTTTCTGATATGAGATACGTTATAAAGTGCTTTGGTGGAAAATGAGGATTTTTTTGTGATACCTACTCCATTTCTTCAGAACTTGTAGTTCATTCAAAAAATAATCATTCTATGAGACAGTATGGATCTTATCGAAGAAATCTGAGAGTTTTCGAATACAGTATCTAGATTCAGTATCTAGATTTAGTATCTGTATCTAGATTCAGTTTGATCTTTCTCATGGAGATGATCACTTGGTGATTGAAACACGTATCGAGGTGTTAAAAATAACGGTCAGGTGTTGATATAAAATTCCAGTAAGATTCATCAACTTTTTTGCTTATTTTTATTTCATTGTACTCGTGATTCCATTTCACGTTTCATCGCCTAGCTATTCGTTTCAATTTTTCGCTTTCATTTGTTCATTTCAGAGATTTCAAATCATATTATATCATATAAGACAATGGAAGTTCAATCTAGTAAAATTCACCATGAAATATTGTCAACCACTTTCAAACAGATGTTTTTCAAGTTTCATTATTTTTGTATAGCTATAGCTTTTCATGTATCTAGGAAAGGGTATAGGGTACTTCTTCAAATATCAACAATTCATTCATTCATTTTACGATACTCTACAGGGCAAAGCCCAATTACAGAGCAGGAATTAACAGAATATACTGAATACATCACAAACTTTTCATGTGAATATCAAGCACATACACATTTTCTATTCTATAATAGATCATCGCTAACAGAATTTGTCACTTTACACATGGTATGGAGCAGAGAATTCTCAAGAACATTTGTGCTATATAAAAAGTACACGGGTGTCTGAAACAGATTCTAAGAATTCAAATACTGAACTTTCCCAATAATGTTGGGCAGTCAACTATACTTTTCATAATTTTATGGGTTAACACTACCCCATGATACTCACGCCTTTTTTCGAGACTAAAAAAGTTATGCTTTTGTAGTGATTCAAAGTAGGTTGTGCCTATTGGTGGATTAATTTCATCAGTTTTTGGGCTTAGCAGTTATAAAAATCGTCGTTGAAATGTTCATATCCTGCCTATATGATATTGATGAAAGGGAATACACAAATGGGGCGTATTCTGAGTTGGATTTTATTGAAAGCATAGAATAGAGTTTTCAAGGTCAAAGTTTTTTTTTTTTGAAATCACCACTGTTACGTGCAGTTGATCCCTATATACGACAGGAGAAGGTTACAACATGCTTATTAAATGATATTGCATTGTCAAATGTGACGCCAAGATCAGTGAATATTTCTGGTCGCTCAAGGGAAACGTTTTCTATCGAATAATCAAAGATTAGGATGTTCGTTTTCGAACTGTAGGACATGACTTCATATTCATCCGGATTTAGCGAAAAGTTATTTCGATAACACCAATCTACAACCCGTCTTGAGTTTGCTGACAGTTTCTCACAATCACCTAGATTTAATATCCACGAGGCAATGAAGTTTTAGATAAATGACATATAAAAAAAATTATACATCTATAACATCCTCAATATCATTAATCAAGATATTGAAGAGCATCGGTCCCATATTTAACCCTTGTGGAACATCAGGAAAAGCACTATATTCGGCAGACTCGAAACCATTCAGCTGGACATATTGTTTCCAATCCCATAGATAGGACTGAAAGAGTGCAATTGAGGATGGAGATAATCCAAAAGGTACTAGCTTGTTGAGTAAAATACCATGGTCAAGCTTGTCGAAGGCCTTAGAAAATCTGTGTAGATAATATCAGTTTGGGCTCTGTTGTCAATAAATTCAAGCACTATGTTGGGTTACAATCAGAAGGTTGGTTACAATTGAATGATTTTTCACATGAAGATATATAACTCTTTCCGGTAGGATCTTAAAAACTTTTGCAAAGTTGCAAATAATAGAGATATGCTGATAATTTGAAATATCTCGTCTATCTTCTTTCTTGGAAATGAAAGAGATTTTCGAAGATTTCCAGATCCTTGGTATTGTAGCCGGTTTTAAGAAATATCATTTAGTATAGAGAGAGGACGAGCAAGCACAAGTGCACAATCTTCTGGGATAAAAACTGAAATATAATCTGGACCTGTGGTCTTTTTGAACTTAAGCGACCTCAGTGCCTCATATATCCGTTTTCACTAAAGCTTGATATATTGAGAAAGTGATTATTATCAGTATCAGAGTTTGGTTGAAGAGGGGAAGAAGCGGTATAGAATTGTTTAAACAGATTTGTAAAACCGTTCATGATATTGAAAGGCCCCTTCAGCAATCGACCTTTAAAATTTAGTACTTGTTATATTTTAGAGCTACCTCGTTTATTATTTATCAATGACCAAAATCTGTTGGGACTGATATGTATTTCTTTCTCACTTCCACCTTAGAATTCTTTGTATGCCACATCAACATCATGCTTCATTTTTGCCCGAAGGTTTTTGAAATCTTCAAGGACCTGCAAATTACACTCACGCTTGTATTTGCGCTAGGTTCTGCTTTTAGCCTATCATGAGAATGATTTGCAGAGCAGTTTTGTAAGGAAATCGCATGTTGAGAAACGAGTGTCTTGTGTTTCATCTGATCTCAAAGATCCCCTAAAAATTTCTGAGGGGTAACTGTAAAGATTCGATGGTTGTCAGTGCAAAAATGATGATTTTCAGTACATCAAACTAATTTTCTCGATGAAAATGGCAACCCATTTCTATTTATTCGGAAAACAAACGCCACAACGGCACAACATAAAAACAAGATATGAACCAACGAGAATTATCAAAAACTCTTTGAACAATCCAAAAGACAAAATGAACTTTGAAACCCAAAGGCATATAAAAGATGCCATGTGGAGATTGCGGCAGGAAATAAGTCGGCACAAATATCAGTCAGATCAGAGAAACACAAACTCTAAATTCGCAAAAAAAAAAACAAACAAATTTAGCCCTTTATAAACAACACTTCGATTCAAGTAATAACATCGACTCCAAAATCTGCGAACAGATCGCCAGTATGCAGCACCAGAAAACCAGAATGGTAAGGGAGGCAATAGAAAATGAGGAGATCGGTACCACACATTACTTCTCTCCATTTCCAAAACTAAGGCCGATGCACCACTAACAAAAAACAGATCGCCCATAACAATAAAACGGGCCAACGATGAAAGAAAGTTTTTACTTAAAACACCTCATTATTTTGTTTTTAAAGGTGCAAAATCCAACTATTTTTTCACATTTGCACATCAATATAATACATTTTTTGATTTATTGCAGAATTTAACAGCTTTTATATACTACAAATAAAATTGTAAAATAATTTGTGCTGGATGTATAAGAGTCGGCAGCACTGCTGAAACACATTTACTGTCCGGAAAAAGGGGAATTATATTGTTCTGTTCACAGTTGATGTTTTGTTTACTGTCAACCTAACCTCACTTTCTAATTTCCAGTACATGTGCTCATTAAAATGTCTAATCGCGGCTGTAAGAACTCTGCTGACAGTTTTTGTTATATTTGTGGTGAGTTTGTTATTGAAAAACATTACAGACTCTGTGAAAAAAATTCATTTCTCATATTTTGGAATTTAACTTGGTGATCAGGATAAATCTTGGGCCCCGCATAAGGTAGGTTATATTTGTGTTGAAAATCTTAGAAAATGGTCAAAAAAAGGGAAAAAAATCATTAAGTACGCTGTTCCTAATGGTATGGAGGGAATCTAGAAACCCTACTGATGATTACTACTTTTGTAGTATTGATATTACTGGCCATAACTCAAGGTAAGAAGGTAATAAGCTACCCTAACCTAATTTCCGTCATCCGACCAGTAGGGCACGATGTAGATTTGCCGGTCCCAGAACCTCCAGATGATTTAAATTCTGTTTAAACTGAAATGTTTCCTAATGGACTGTCAGATATAGCTGAGCAATATGATGAAAAGTTTCAATGATCTACAGCAAATATAAAATCTAAACTGTTTACTCAGATTGAGCTTGAAGACTTAGTTAGGGATCTTGGGTTAACAAAAGAAAAAGCTGAATTGCTAGGTTCTAGACTAAAAGAAAAGAACTTTTTGACAGTTGGAACTAGCATATATGTGTATAGGAAGAGAGAGCAGCAGTTTTCGACATTTTTCATACAAGAAGGTGATCTAGTGTACTGCTCAGACATTCCAGGTCTGATCAAAGAGTTGGGTGTTGAATACAAAAAAAAGACTGAAGGCTTTTTATTGATTCTTCCAAAACTACTTCAGAGGCTGTTTTATTACACAAAAGGAACACTTATGCATCCATACCTGTTACCATACCTAGAAATAATGTTGAATAGAATTGGCTATTCCACTCATGGTTGGATGATATGTGGTGATTCGAAAGTAACATGCATGCTTCTTGGTCAATAAGGCGGTTTTACCAATTTTCCACAAATTTTCATGTTTTTCGTATGAATGTAACAGAAGAGCAAGGGATCAACATTGGTGCAGAAAGAGTTGTGAGGAAGTCTTTAAAACCCGGCGAGAAGTACATTCTCTGCAGAAACCTTGTAGATCCTAGAAACATTTTCTTACCACCTTTACATATAAAGTTAGGTCTCATGAAACAGATTGTAAAAGCATTGTCTGAAGATGGACCTTGTTCCAAATATTTCTGTCAGAAATTTTCGAAACTTTTAGGGGCTAAACTTGAAGAACGCGTCTTTGTAGAACCCGACATTCCTAAAATGATGTTCGACGTAAACTTTGACCATACCTCATGACCATACATGAGAAAGAAGCATGGGTATCATTCAAGCAAGTTGTTACAAAATTCTTGGGAAATGCAAAAGACCCAGAATATCGTACCATTGAAGCTAACTCGTTAAAGAATTTCAAGGAACGAAGATGTTTGATGAGCCTGAAAGTCCATTTCTTGAACAGTCATCTTGATTCCTGGAAAATTTGGGAGATGTTAGTAAGGAGCAGGGTGAGCGTTTTCACCAAGATATTGAATTGATGGATAAACGTTACCAGGGCCGCTGAAACATCAACAACATGATTGGTCACTTCACCGTGAAGCTCAACAAGCGACTCATCGCAGGATTAACTACACAAGAAACTTCAAAGAGAACAGAGAAACAGAGAAAGGAATTATTAACCAATTTCAACACTGTATCATCACTTCTAGCAATCTACTGTAAATAAAAACCATGATAGTGATTTAACATAGTATTTTATTAATTTTACCATATACCGTACAGATTTTGAATTATATAAAAAAAATCAATTTCTCAAAAACTATGGGTGATACAAAAAACAGCACACAGGAATCTATAAAAATCAGCTATTAAAGTAAACAAAATTTTTGAAAACATTTTTTTCCTTGGAGTGTGTAATCCATATAACTGGTCCAAAACCTGAATGAGGATAATATTGATTGTAAAAGCGTATTCTGTAAAATAATGAAGTTCTCACAGAGAAAAAATCCTCTTCTGGAATAAAGCAGTCAATAAAAAGAATTTTCAATATTGGTACCGCAAAAATCTCCTTGACATTCAGTTACTACCGATTATTGATGATCATATCATTGGGCCATACTTATTGGACAAAGCTGTTAGCTGTTATTTAAATTTGAAATACTAGACTTTTTCTAAATGTAGGGTACGGAGTACTCATTTCGTTGAAGATGTGATGTGTTTTCTTCCTACTTGAAGCAATGTTTTGACAACTATTTCCTCAGACAATGAAGGGTCTAACTTCGTGACTTTCAACAAGTATCATCATCAAGAATTTCACAAAATACTTTTGTTTCCATGACAGTGAATGTTAGTTTTCGTTGAAAATATGTTGAAACGTTCAACAGGCATTATATTTTAGGACTGTTTCCTAATTTGGTTAGATACAAAATAGTGACATAGTTATAAAATTTATATGACTTTCACTGCATGGAAAATGTCTCATTATTATGTTACCCTTCAGCGTTCATAAATAAATTTTGACAAATCGCATGCACATGTAGTAGGTTTGTGAATCGCCAGCTACTTCTAATCCCCGAAATGGCTATAAGCGTGACAAATTCAGATGTTTAGCTACTGAATTCACACCGCAACGAGATTAATGCATTCAGCGCGTCGTATCAAGAAAACCGCATCACACCACGAGAGAATACTTGGTAGAAGATTTCACGTTATAGCGAGGATTGGAGCAAACACACAGAAAAGGAATATTAGCGTTGAGTTCATTAATTATGTAGAAAGACACATAGAATTAAATTGACTATATACATTCGATTGTCTTGATTGCTGTGAGGGAAAAAATAACAATCATTTTGTGGGAAGAGCAACACGCTATAATCAGCTATCTATTAACAAACAAAACCTCTCAATATAAATTTCCCAAGTTTTTTTTGTATCCAACTTCCACAATGTCAGAAATAAACGAAGGTTGATCAACAGAGAATCTGCTGCAGTGTAATGAGAAGCAAACTCGAGAGCAAACTGAACCAAAAAGTTATTGCTCAATAGCTGAAGATTCTAATTATAAGAAAAAGTTCGTTTATGATGTCTACCAATTGAATAATCAATGGAAAAAATTAAATATCAATACCAATCCTTCTATAAATGGTCAAAGTTTGGGAAAATATTCATTTTAGTTTTCAAAACCCAAGAAGATTCATTTGTGCACAATTCCTGGAATGGAAACGACAAACGCTATATTTGCTTTGTTTCGACAGTCGACAGTCGACATGAATACAAATACAGGATGTTTTCTCAGAATTTAGTCGAGGATTATGAAAGATAACAAGATCGAAGATAATGGAGCATATTCTGAAAGCAACTGATGGACCTCACGCAAAAAACTCAAAGAATTCTCATATATTTTTTCAACAAGTAACAAGTGTATTTCAAATATCGCTGTGAAAATGCATCGTACGTGGTTGTCTTTTATATTTTGTTTCTCAAAAGATTTCCCATGAAAATCTGTAAACTTATGCATGCGTTTGAATCAATTGTCGAAGCACTTTTGCCACTCTGATTGAGGTATCTCTAAAACATACATTCTGAATGCAGCAACCGCTTCTTCAGGTGTCGAAAAACGTTGATCTCTCAGTTTGTTTTTTACGTACGGAACTAAAAAAAAAGTCACGGCGGATGACTCATCAAATCAATGTTTTGGGTGCTCAAAAATGCAGTTGTTTGAGCCGATGTGTGAGAGCTCGCATTGTCGTGGTGAAGAGTGATCCGTCTTCGGCGGTTGGTTTTCC
>WOGR01012965.1:0-10010 GCA_015342045.1 Leptinotarsa lineolata | reverse complement strand
TTGTATTGTTTATTTCAGGGATTTCAAATCATTTTATAAATTTTTAGACAATGGAAGTCCGAACTGCTGAAATTCACCACGAAACATTGTCATTCACCTTCAAACAAAAATAGTAACAGTTTCAATGAAGTTTCAAAGTATATTTCAGCATCCAGTATTGAAAACAAATTATTAAAACTGGAATGAAACTTTGCAAAAATTCCAACTACCATGATTCCATTTCTCACATCAATCCATGGACCTTACAAATGTTGGACTGGTTTTTCTCGAGATCATTGACTATTTACCTATGAGGCCGTTCGAGAAAGTTATTTTTATTGCATCTATTAGCTTCACCGATTTCACCGATCATCATTTGGTGAATATAAAAAAGTATTCCATAGAATCAGGCGATCGGCCAAATTGAATTCAGAATGATTTATTCTTTTTAGCAACTAGAACTGCCCTCATTAGTGTTTTTGTGAAAGATTTGCTTATTCATTTATAATTTATATAAGTTCTTCAGTCATATCATCCATGGTTTTTTCTTAATATTTATTTTTGAATTTCCTATTGTAATTTGAATTAGAACCATTCAATTTTTGGCTGAGTACAATTTTCCCCGTTCATTAAGATTTTTTTTAGAATCCGTTTTCAATAATAGCAATAATATTTTTTGAATTGAAGGGGTTATATTTTTAGGAGTGATTAATTTTTGGGAAAGTTTTTGGCTTTCTACTACTCTATCTTTATACAAAAAACATGGGAATGATTGCTTCCTTCCTTTCTTTGGAAGATTCCCACATTTTTTTGTACAAAGATGGAGTAGTACAAAGCCAAAAACTTTCTTTTCCAAAAAGCAATAATATTATACTTATATTTCAAGCTATTCTGTCGTAATTTTCACACTTTATTCACAAGTTCTCAAACAATTTTCAGTTATGGATAATGGCCCTGCAAGGAAGATAAACAATGACCAAAAGTTGCAAGAAGCGTCGGAGAAGATTGGTGATCCCTTTGAAATTTCGAGAATTCGGCGAGAAGACTTTTCCAATTATAAAGGCGTTATGGAGGGGGACGATGTTACCCAAAGTTTGTCAAAACCATCAGTTCAAATATCACGTGGACACCAAGGTGGGTAATCTTTTAGAATATGCTACATACCAGTGATATGAATATAAGTAACAATTCTGTTTATATTTTTGGTACTGCGAAATTCAAAAAAGTGATTAATGGCGATACAGTTCAAATACTATAATAATGGTCAAGTAGTTGTAGTTTCTCTCAATGTAAAACAAGTAATTTTCAAGAGGTTGATAGACATGACTATTTGTAGAACTTGTCAAGTGATAAGCGAAAGTCATTATTTTGTGGTTTTCATTGAAAAAAAATAAAAATTGGAACGAGGAACGTTATGAAAGTTCAGAAAGGATAACATTTGTTGTTCACTTCTATAAATTACTGCGTGAGGGTGAAGTATTTTTCACAAAGTAGAATGTTTTTTATTGTTAGTTGAATACGAATATATTTCAAGAACTCAATATCAAACTTTTTGTTTGATAGTTCGTTCTTGTCCACAGACTGCTCACATTTCTCTTGAGCAAAGAAAGGTATGAGATTGAGAAAAAAGTCGTTAGGAAGGTAGCTGAAGTTAACGAGTGTCCATCAAACATAGAAAGATAGATAGATTATTTATTTGATCACGTTATGAATATACATTTGTGACAAATCATAACAGTTGGTACAAATTAGTGTGCAAATAGAATAAACAATATAAACAATATAAAATCATATAAAATAATATAAAAGCAGCAGTAAATTTAAAAATGTTGTGGATAGTGGATAAATTAATTAGACAACAAAAATTTAGGAAGTATCTTCGTAATGCCTTGACTTTTTGAAAATAGGAAGATTCAAAATTCATAGTGCTTCCATATGAACCCAAATACACCAATAGGGTGGTCCGAACATTAAAAAAATTGAATATAAGAGTAGGTTTCAAAACTGCACGTACACTTCAACAAGTGGGCAGTCCGAACGACAAGACGTTGGAAAAAGAAAATTCTGGGATTTACAAAATAAGATGCGAGGATTGTGATAGGAAATGTATTGGTGACTATATTAGCTCGCTACAAGAAACATGTGTCCGATATTCAGTTTCATAGACCTAAGAAATCTGTTGTCGCTCAACATGCCATAGAAAACGACCACAGAATAAGTGAGAAATTTCTAAATTTGTTGAGACCGCTACATAACAACAAGTTTCTAGATGCCTATGAAAGTTTGGAAATCGAAAAGTGTGGAATGAGCTCTATGAATAGCGACAAAGGTCCTGTTTTGAACAGCCCTCTGTTTGGTCTTATACGTAATAATCCTAAATGAAAAACACGATGTATATTTGAAAAAACATAGAGGAAATACGTAACAAATCAGAGGTAGTCTAGCATAAGAACAATAACAGGTAGCAGTTAGGTACTACTAACAGGTAGTAGTTAAGTAATACTAACAGGTGGTAGTTAGGCCACTAGCATATAAAAATGCTAAAATAGTTGTAAAATTCAGTCGTAATGATCTCCTGAGGACGCTAACTTAGTAGGCGAATTGCGCGTCGAAAGACCGTATTTTTGTTGTGGTGCTGGGGAAGAGTTTACAATAGAAACAGTTATTTGTTTTCAAAGTCCACTCAAAACAAATATTTTGAACACGAAAATCTCTACGTAATAACTCTAAAGATTTTGTGCCGAAATATTTATTCCATGTTGATGTTTTGTTCTTGTTATAATACCGTATAATCTTAAGCAATTTTCGGTGTTACACAAAACACTGAAAATTATTTTACTCTTCAAAAATATTGATCAGTGAACACAGTAGTTGTGAAATTTGTTAATTACAGACTTTTCAAATAAATCATCGTATACAGGATGTTATCTGTTTCTCGTTTAAGCAAGTTTATTTCGTATTCTCGCACAAGTTTCGACTTCTGAGGGTTGTCGTTGGTAGGGGTGTGACAGCTGGTTAACGGAAAAAACAGAAACAGACATCATTTCAAATAAATGGCTGAAAAATAAAACCTCCCTTAGATGGCCAGGATTTTGAATCTAGATGTATCTATTCTAATTAACATTTTCCGAGATTTTTCTTAATTAGGGTAGATTACTCTTGTCTCGGAATCAAACTTTTGAAGGCTTCTTGTATATCAATGTGTTCTACTATATTTTGTTGGTGCATGTTCAGTTTCAGAGGATATACAAAGTTTTACTGTGAATAAACTCTCAATAAATGAGTTTTCCATACTTTGGAGATGACTCTGTATATATGGTAACCCCAAAAAAACCTCCATACTCGTTGGCGAATAGAAGATCTTCATCTTCTCTTTTGTTAAATATTTAAATATTTACTACGTAAGATTGTCATGGAGTTGCTGTCAATCTAGCCAGCAAATACGGTGTCAGTTTAAAGCTAGAGAAATAACGCGGTATTTCTAGTAGATTATTTGAATGTTTTCTATTGTAGAAAAACTCAAAAGGCTGATATAGTATTCTTCAACTCGAAGGGTATGGATTGGTTATTTGTTATTGATGCCCTCCAAATATACCAAAGAATCAGGAAAAAACCTGAAATATACCCCAGAATCAGGGAAAAACCTGATTATTTAGCATAGATATGATAATATGGATTGACTGCGACATCCCTTCTACATACAGGGCGTTCCAATAGAAACTTGACCCCCCTGTAAGTCAGAAAAGGACGTGTTATCGAAACTTTCAAAGGACACGTCAATTTTTATTTCTAGAGGGACTAATTTTGATATGGAAATCATATTCGAAACTTCACCCCACTGCGGTCAGCAACTACCCCCCCCTATTTTTTTCAATGGCATTGGGGATCGAGTGATACATCATTTGAAAGGTCTTTTGTCCCTCTATTACTTTTGTATTTTTTTTTCTCGAAATTGGGACATTCGTTATTGAGAAATTGAATTTCGAACCTTTAAAAAAAAAAAAACAGAAAATTCGCTGTCGCTCATTTTATTGAGAAAATTAACAAAATATAATATCAATGGCAACACAAACAAAGGATAAATTGTTCAAAATGACCTCCATGTAGTTCCATACAATAACACAGTCTACTTTCGAAAGCATTCTTAGATTATTGAACATGTCCAAAGTCAGAAATCGACATTTCCGAACAATTCTATGTCACAGGACTTCTAGATTTGTAGGCTAAGTAGAGTACACTTTCGACTTCAGGTGTCCCCACAGAATGAAGTACATCGGTGTGAGATCAGGTGATCTAGCTGGCCACTCTACTGGACCCCTTCTGCCGATCCAACGCATTGGAAAACGTTCGTCCAAAAACTGGTGTACCGCCACATTTTGATATGGGGGTATACCATCGACTGTTCCTACTTAGAGTTTTCATTTTCAAGGACAAGAGTTCAAAATTTGAAATTTATACTCGCTTGATATTTACCTTACTGATTTATTCATTAACAATTTTTTATCACTCGATATGTTTGTGAACTGGAAAAATGAATTCTGTGCATATAATTTGAAATTCACTATTACGAAATTATTTAAAACATTTCCTTCTTTCTCTAAATCACTTGTTTCATAGTTAATTAAAATTTTAATATTTTGATGAATGAGTGATGACTCTCAAGATAGTTGATGAGCTGAGTGGAATAAAGTTAACTCTGAATATTTGTTTATATTTCAGGTCCCGCTGCTTTCTTGATCATGGCTTCCGGTTTGGATAAGCATGGCTCTGGAAGTAACAAACCATTGAAATACAGTCATCTGGATATTGCGGCCTCAAGCGGTAGTGTTCCAGCTCCTGCTACTGGATCTCCAGTTCTAGCTTTGGCTCAAACATACCTTATTTGAGCAAAATTCATCAAATTCTTCCGTTCAATAAAATGATTCATTCTGAACACTAAGTACTGTTTCTCTTATTGAATGAATTTTTCGAATTGTATACAAAATCAGTTATCAATAAAAACTGAATAAATAATTTTGTTGTTTACTGGAAAAACCTCTATTTTCTATTCACCAATAATGTTGGTATTATCTCTAAAGCGAAGAATATCAAATAGCACATCTACAGCATTCTCCATCCGTAAGCGATTCACTTTTCTGAACTTTCATTTCATTATCTCAATGATTAGTGCATTATCTTAATAGTTAGTGCAGTTATCCTAAATCATGTCTTTCGTAATCAGTTCTTATTTTTCAAAATCCTAATCTGTATCGTATCATTTACCTAGGCGCACTTTTATTTATTCTTCTATTTTTTGAAAATACTCTCTTTTAAAGATCCTGTTATTCTGAAAGAAATCATCTGTCATCAATAGTGCCTTTTCTCATATCTCAGGCCATCGAAGGAATTATACTCCGATTCCTTTGAACAAATTTCTAGGTGAATTTTACTAGTTCGGACTTCTGTTGTCTAATATGATTCTAACCTGATTTGAAATCTCTGAAAGAACAAGACAGTATCTGAAACACGAATCCAACCACCATCAATCTACCAAAAGAGGAATCATCAATACTTTAGTCGATCGTGCTTTTGGGCTCTGTAATATAGAGGTCTCTAGAAGGTAGTAGGAATCATCAAAAAGGATCTTCAAGGAAATGATTACTCCAAATTGATAGTGGAACAGATTTTGGATAGAAGACAGTCTCATGATGAAGAGAAGCCGTCACAACCAGTACTTGCCCTTTCTTACGTTAGAGAATTGTCGGAAAGGATAAGAAGAATTGGTTACAAGTACAAAATCATAACCTGCTTCAGATCTCATCAACATAACATCAAGTGGCCCCAAGCTGAGATCATCCACAGGAAAGAACACTGGTCCAAGAGAAAGTTTAAAGAAGCTGCATACATGTTGTCCAGTGACGCATTTAGCCAGGCTAGTGTAGAGATACAAAATATGTGGAAATCCGTAATCAAGCGGAAAAACAGTAAACACTCGGTAAACCGGTGAAGCAGAGATAGGAAAGAGGGGATAGCTGAAAGCGTTCGAATGACCTTTAAATATTCATTTCTCGGAGGAATAGTCCAGTCATCACTCGAAGACAATTGTGGATACTAACAATCGAAACGTCGTGAAGTAAATGTCTTTTAATTTTTTTAAATTTCATTTTCATTCGTTCGATTTTTATTTGCTCTGCTTATTTTTATTATAAGTATTGTGATTTCATTTCACGTTTTATTGCCTAATACAATTGATATTTTTAATTTAATTTGTTCTTTCAGAGATTCAAAATCATATTAAACAATAAAAGTCCGAACTAGTAAAATTAAATCGTTGGTACATCGTAAAAAATGTACAGACCTCTGAAAGACTTAGTAACTGATCAACTATTTTCATTGAAATATTTATTGAATAGTACTAAACTTTTCTATATTTATCTCATTATAATTTAGCACATTTAATAGCTCAATAATATTTAGACGACATAATTCCTTTTGTCAATTGCTAGAAAGTGGGGTAGTCGATTATCGGTTGATGATACGATTTCAAACAAGTGAAGTTCCAGATGTATAAAAGTTTGAATTATATTCAGATTCACGCCATAATTGTTTGTATCATCAAGTTCCAGACGAAGGTGCTGATTATAAGGTGTTGAAGATTAATTAAGAGCAAAAATGTTACCGGCAAATTTTCTTGAAATGTGGTTGTTCTAAAAAAAATGTTGTTCTTAAATTGTTCGTTCCATTAACCAGCTGACGAACGTCAACCCTCAGAAGTCGAACCTTGTGCGAGCAATGGATTAACGAGGCCTTACCTTTCAACGTGCGATTACGCAGCACGTGTAAAGGTAAACTACTCTCTGAAATATACTATTCAGTCAATTGAAAGTGTTCTTCTAAATTTATTGGAACGATATTGTGTCTACGATCATTATTCACAACGGTAACCAAACCCCAAACAAAGTATTCGTGACCCATCATAGGTCCCAACAGTCTTTGAACGACAAGCCTGAGTAGTAAACGACAATGATATCTCCACTTACGGAGAAGACTAAATCTATGAATGTCAAAATAAACAAAGCTCCCCAAAGCAGTCAAAGCCAAGCTTTGACATCAACCGTCGAACAATATTCATCTTCGTTACAGCTTTCACTGTAATACAACTAGATGAAATATAGCCCAAAAACAAGGCTTTTGTGAAGCAATACCAGACATCGCTGTTTCGACCCCCTACAGATGGCGCCTGTGTAAGGAGCCGTTTACTGTTCAGGCTTATCCTTTGGGAATAGTTGGATTCAGCATTGTATCCCTGGTTTAGCTCAGCACCACTGATGAGATCTACGTTGGGTCGAATACTTTGACTTTGGGCTCTAATTGCCTTGCGGTGAATGACAGGACGAGAAATCTCGTTCGGTCATTCGGTCGATGTTGAAGCTTAGCTTTGCAACGGTCCACTTTGGGAATATCGTTTATCTTTGATATTCGTAGCTTGAGTCTTTTCTCGATCCCACAGATGGCGTCTTTGTAAGAGAACATATCATCGCCGTTTACTACAACGGTCTAGCTGAAATATTCAACTTATTAATCAGATATTTGAATAATTGGTCATTGTACTCACAACAAATCGAAGGAACTGACATAGAAGCAAATTGTAACGGTTTCTTTGTGAAATCATATGTGCCATCACCATTAAAATGATGTACTTGTCTAGTCGTTTAACTAAGAACCAACGATTGTCAGAATACTGTTTGTCAAATCAGATAAGAACTCAATTCAATATCAACAATAATATTATACAGAGAAAAGATTTGAGTTTCTGTGCATTCGTTCATTTGTAGTAGATTAACTCAAAGACTACCGGTTCCAAGAATTCTTTCAACTATTGACAGCTTCAGTATCTGCGATGAATACAATGTAATAATTAATATGGAGATCTTCAAAGGTAGGGGAGTTTTATTAAAAGTATTTCTAATATCTTTGAAGCGTCTTTTCATATTTCTGGATACATAATATTCAATGATGAGGATAATTTCTCAATAAATCCTTTCTAGATTCCAGTGCAAGATACCGAGACCACCCGTACATTCATAGGCTTGATTTTGAAGAGTATAGCTTTCAAAGTAAAGTGTCAGTAGAATATCTAATTATTTTCTGAAATTTCAAAACCCTATGTGAAGTTATTCCTCAATATGAATAAAATCTATAACCTGAGTTTTGTCTTCATAAAAAGTCGATATTTATTTTCATTCAGTCCCCCTAGACTTTACCACTGTATGAACCGGAATGCATAGCAATACCGTTTATCAACGATATTAGGATAAATTACCGATATTTTTGTCGAATGGTATTTCCGAAGTATTTCATAATATTTTAATACTATAAAGTCAGCAACGTGTGTCGGTTTATTCGGCGATGTCTAACGCGTAGTCAAAGGTGAATGCACTTTTGAGCCATTTGAAATGTATTGAAAACTATGGAACGCCTTTTTACTTTTTATTGTCACTTATATTCATTCCTCAATTCATTCATGCAACAATTTATTTGTTTGAATCTAATTGATTAATGCATTTGTTAGACATAGGTATTAAAAACGATTTTTTGCAAAATTTGTTCTATTTTAAATGACATTTGATTTTAAATGTTGCATGAATTAATTTGTTTAATGAAAAGTTGTGAACATTTGTAATACAGATTCATTGTTTGCTATATGATAGAATTGGTGAAATCATGAGAATCCATAACTAATGTATTCAAAAAACACTATACAACTTTACAAAAACGCATACAATGGCTTCTTCGGGCGTATCTTCACGCGTGAATAAACTTGCTTTTTTGAATTCATTTTTTCAATGCAATAGTAGTTCTCATGGTTAAAAACGAAACATAGAACATTATCGTTTGATCCAAATATAACAGGGCAGGAAGAAAGCCCTTCAATTAGGACTTCAGCTATGCAGTATAGGTATCTAGGTATCTAGTAAACCATTTTTTGAAACAGATTTTCCATCGTCAAATTTGCTTGTATTATATGTTTATAACTCCTTCTCAAGAATGAAGCTCTATCACTTCCCAGCGTGTTCAGGTTATCTTTCTTCACAATTTTAGCTCTCATTTCAATAACGAAAACCTGAAACATGAATATAATTTGTAAACTAATACCTAATTTTGTCCTAACATGTCACAATTACTATCCAATAGTCATATGTAGATTTAATTTCTCAGCTGAAATATGCATTTGAATAAATTATTAGCTATCTCAACATCTACAAAGTTTCTTGAGAAAATTATGTTTTATTTTTCAAAGTCGTTATGTAATTTCTGTCAGTTGAGAATATATATCAATTTCTGATAACTGAAAGATCAGTATGGTACTTAATGTATGAATTTCATTAAAATTTCCCAAGTAGACACACTCGAACTTCGAAAGAAAATCATCCTCTTTCATTTCATACCAAACATATGATAAAGACATGCGGATTGAAAGGAAAATCTTTCGTCTTAGTATTTATTTTGAAATAGAATTAGAATTTCCAGACCAAAGACTATTTTTACAAACGACTAGCTACCTAAAAGACCACAGTCCATTCGCAGTTTGTTCACATATTTTATAAATCTATAAATACCCACCTACCTGTTTCTGAAAAATGCTTTGACATGTTTTTATTTTTACAGTTTTTTCAATTTGGTTATTTGCTTTCATTTGTCACCATAATGCTTCAATTGCATTATCCATCTTCTAGTTAGCGAATCAGAGTACTTGAATGCCACTTGCCTTTTGAATTGCTGAATGCTGCATATTGCTTCTATATATGATCCTTAAGGCTTCCTAAGATGATCATCCTGTGGAAGCTTCATAGCTTCCCAAGATAGAAGTTCTATTCTCCTAAACGATAGACATTTCTTGGAATCCTTAGTGGGTTATTTCAATCTCATACTTCGTATATATGTTTTTGTGTTCTCTGTTCTTATCCATATTGTAGCATCCCTGATGACCATAATAAAGATTATCGAAAGCTTGGAATCTGTGTTATAAGAGTACACTTTTTTGGCTCGCT
>WOGR01012964.1:0-10010 GCA_015342045.1 Leptinotarsa lineolata | reverse complement strand
CTGTAATTTTCTGTGAAAAAAAGTTTTTGGCGTTCTAGTTCTCCATCATTATTCAAAAAGTGTGGAAAACTTACAAAGAAAAGAAAAAGAATTTCAATAAAAACTCTTCGTGAAGATATGTAAATCAGGCACAGAGTTTTTTCTGATACGAACTGGATACAAAAAAACCCTTTAGAAATGCTTACTTTCAAATTACCAATGAACAAGAAAGGAAAAAGTTCTTCAGTATCAACATTGAGTTTTACTAAAATCACTTTTTTTCAATCAGTTTGTGCTCAAAACATTCGTTATGGAATCGAAACAGATATTATTCATAGGAACGCTACCCAACATAATATACAAAAGAGTCTTGTTATAAATTTTTACTTACATGGTTACACTATCTTCTATAATGGTGTACTTCGAAGTTTCCGGACAGTACACTTGTCTTGTCACCTCATCAGTTTCGTTTCAGAAAACACAACATGACTAAGCAATCATTTTTTTCATAACATTACGACTTTATGTGTCATCCTGAAACTTTTAAAACAGCTTGTCAAATATAGGAAGAGGTTTGAGAATTTCTGATCTCTCTCTTTCGCTAGTACCGTACAATCTAAAGAGAGAGAGAAGAGGAAATCTCAAACTTCTCACTATATTTGACAAGCTGTACATCATTGAGGAATGTGTTCCATGATAGTGAAATTTTATATCAATGCCATTTCATATATTGAGTTGTGAAGCGTTCCTATGGATGATATGTGTTCCAATTCCGTAACGAATTTTTGAAGTAGAAACTGAATGTGAATAATCGATTTTCGTCTAATCCAATGTTCATATATATAGTTATGTGTTTCGAAGGTTTTCTTTTCCAAGGACACAAACAAGCACTATAAGTTCTTCTTTTTTTCGTGTTCTCCAATAATCATGTGAAAGTATTTGTTTCTAAACGATTTTTTTTCCAGAAGTAGAAAGTCAGAAAGCGCTCTTTTCAAAATCTAGGCTCTCCTGAAAACTTACTTTTTCTTTTACCTATTTTGAATTTCTTCAAATTATAATGTCGTTTGACTAGAGAAAAAAGCGATAATTTCAAAAAAGTTTGACTCGATATCTGTTATAGTTTGAGAATGGAAAATTAAGATAAATAGAACATATAACGTATTATAAAATTCAATTTCTAATAGAATTGTCATTCTTCATCGAGTGTGAACTTTGACGGCTGAAGATACCTGTGTCAAAGCTAGTTTTCGGGTTTGTTGGCCGTTGGCTGCAGGTTTTATGTCTGACGTTTCGTCTACAACTACGGTAGACATTATCAAAGGCAATGAGGCAACAACCCAAGCGTATGTGTTGACGTGTTTTTGTTTCTATTGACTATATTGAATGACTGAATTTGTGTACAATTAAGGACAAGTAGCCAGATTTCATTCATGTTAATTCCCTCTTCCTTTCGATTTGAATTGTCCCTGTATTTATGAGTTTCTGTCGATTTCTTACATATATTTTCTGAAGTATTTGTGTTTCTTCGAAAGAGGTAACGTGAGTGCTCAGAAAGACACCCACTTCATAAGAAAGTTAGGTCTGGAGTGATTATTGATTATTCATCTCTTAGGTCAGATAGCAATTGAACGTTAAAAAGTCCCTTCCCGATGACACCCTGAGAAGTGTGACATATATAATTAATGACAGATTCATTAAAATTTTGACCGTGCTAATAATTGAATAAACATAAACATTATGTCCGATCATTTCAAACATCTAAATCAAAATACCTGATGCTACCTGTAATCGGAAACGGTAACAGGTGAGCGCGGTCGAATTAGCAGTCAGCCATGGATCACCTTATTAATTTTCTGCGTATTGATTTCTGTCAAAATTATCCGCTCGGATGCCTCAACAAATATGTCGTGCGACGCGGAAAATATCGTCTTCTCACCGGCCGTGTCGAAAGAACCAGAATTCAATTTAAAAAGTGAACAAGTTACCGACTTGAATAATTCATCTCAAGATGTCGGACCTCACGCATATTTTCGTATGTGAGATTTATTTCTTTTCCCACCACGATGCCCAATAGGGAAACAGATGTTGTATTTTATTCGGGACAATTTACCGATGTCTCTCGGACTAAATTTCACGTGAAATTCTTAAAATAACTCGGGCGAGCCACAAAAAAAACTCGTTGCATGAGAGTAAAAATTGGTATTTCCTCGAAAGATGAGACTAAAAATGAACACAAAAGTCATGCTAAATTCCAACACAATCCAGAATTGCAATACTCTTATCGACGCCCCTTTAACCAACCAATTATGATGTATATCAAATCCTCAATTTTAACTTGCCAATTTATATCGAACAAAAACGCACGTTTTGTGGGGATTACTCACACATTTGCGGTTAGAATCGTTTTCGCCTAGTTTTTAGTGGCATTCGACAAATTTTAAACCAGGTGCTAAACGGTTATTCGGTTTCTTTTCGACTTTTCGATTCCGATAGGTTTCAAACGTTTTCTGTAAGGTTCAAACTCTTTCCAAAAATGGAACGCATACATGCACGGTTCAATTCCAATTTTTAGTCTGATAGCGAATGTAGTTGATTATTTATTTCATCAATATATTTTGAAAATTGTTATTGAAATTTGGAATAAGTGATTCATCAGATGCTTAAGCCTCATGTGCAATGGATTGACTGATTTTTCTGAAATTTTGACACATTCAAAAACTTCATCTAGTTTCTCCATCATTTTCGGAAAAATGTTTTCGAAAAGTGACAATAGGATGATCCCAATAAATTCTAGCACTCCTTTGTATATTGATTTTTCTTTGAGAAACATGGAATCAACTTTACTTCTCTATTTTCACTATTCACTAAACACCCTATGTATCGATGATGGAAATTCAAAACTCTATAATCTATATGAGGTCAAGAGGTATATTGGTCACACTAAACAAAGTATTACAACACATTTAAAAGAACACGCAGCATATATCTGATTCCGATGGCAAAAAGTATGAAGTGGCTTGCGAAAAAGCAATACTATGAATGAAGATTGCTCAAAATTGAGACCAGTACATACCAATAATAATATTACTTCACAAAGACATACATGAATTATATTTGAATATATGTGAAAAATATCACAGGATAGACCTATTTATAGTTAAAGGAGAAAATTCCAAATATACTTGGATGAGACCAGTTAAACGTGAAATTTTCCTTCTTTCTTATTTAAAAAAAAACGCATTCAGGTATATGTGCCAAGAATATATTACTTTTTGAAGTAGACATTGATCATGAACATAAATTTCGTTATATGAAATTATACTACGAACTTTGATGCCTATATAAAGTTTACTTTTCTCGGCTTGAAAAATGATGAAGAAAGTGAATAAGGGTATCCTGTTTCCTGCAACCAAATATTTCAAAAACTTTGAATGGCGAATGGAAGATTGTCTAATTTTTTGTAATAAAATCAGAGATAACATCACAATCATCAATCCAATATAAACACCTCTTCCACGCATTAATACTATTACCACGATTACACGTAAGATTTCTAACAACCGATGTTATTGAATACAACTTTAATGCCAGTGTAAATATCCTTTTCGTCAAACTTTATTAAACCAGTTTGACAACGTTGAATAAAACCTGATTTATTGAGTCGTGTAAACATCTACTTTGAGCGGTGTAATAATGCAGTGATATGAAGATTTCCTAAAGTATCAGAAAGCGAATTTTCTTTTGAAATAATGACTGATTTTATCGGACATCTGGAATGAAGATAAGACCTCTGCCAACTCAACCTCATAGGAAAAACCCAAGTTGTGAATGAAAATAAACAGAAAAAGAAAACACGTGGGAGAAAACTGCCAACCATATGCAAACACATCTTAGAACATTAGAATATAATTTCAATTGCTGTAAACATTGTTGCTTCCCTTAAAGGAAGAGTAAAATGAGAATTTCTGGAAAAAAGTTCAGAAATAAGCCAACACAAAACGTATTGTCTCAAAAAAAATATTCGGCTGTCTGGCAGTACATATGCTAAATTAACGAATTATTATGTTAGCAATGATGACAGCAATGATAAAAATAGATGTGTAGTAATGCGCGATCTGATCTCTGTACATACAGTTTTGATATATAGAAAAAGTATTTTTGTTTGATAAGTTTATATTGCTATTTTTCAATAATAACCTCTTCACCGATGTGGTTAGAACGCCCCTTGCATAAGGTGATTTCTAGAAAGTAATTATTTTTATCATCATCATTATTATTGTTGTTGTTATATATTGTATATTGAATACGTATATTTTCCAGAAATATGCCAACCAGTTTATCTCCGTTAAGGACATCCCCTTTCAAATCTGTTTGTGCTCATAATTTCTGCATAGTAATTTTCTAGCGTACAGAATCTTCCGTGGATAGCGATCACTCACAATACCTCTATACATTCGTCGAATAGATATGGGCGTATTTCTAACCGCGTGGGAAATTTGTCAAAGTTCTTAACACCTTCGAGGTGTTAAATGATGGGTAAACAGAATTAAACGCTATGATAAAGAGGACCGTTCAAGCATAACTAAATTGTTTTAGTTCAGGAGCCGGGTGATGATTCACCGAAATAGAGTAAAGCGATTGAAACGCTCGAAAAAACTCTTTTTCATTTGGTAATAAGTGAATATTTCTTCACTCTGTCTCAAATATGTATCGAAGTGAATTGAGTCAATCCTGTGAAATATTGAAAAAAAATTATGTAATAATTAACCGTTTGAAAGCCTATGAAAATTATGTCATATTTTGTTTCATATTGAATAACACTTATAGTTTGTGATGACGTGCTATAAAAATAGAAATTCTCCAAACTTTATTGTTAAGTAAGTATCTACGAGTACGAGTAAGCTCGTTTCCAACGTACCACAACAATTTTTCAGATTTTTTCTTAACATTATTGTTTTCACTTTTCATGCTTTTTTTGTTGTAATAAGCTGACTTTGAAGTAACTTGCAAATTTCATACAACTAGTCAAATACAATGAATATTCTTCAAAAAATGAAACTGACCATTTTCTTTTCGGCTTTGATTGAACGAAATTATGTTTCGATTCTAAGCAAACTTCACGACAGGTATTTTCTGTGGCAACCTGGTGTTTATCCATATCCATCCATACTTTACTGATCATATAAAAAATTTAATGAAAAAAGTTTTTATATGTTGTTGGTATTCGCAACAGTCTTCGAGTGATAACTGAACTTTTTGAAGTTTCAGTTGACCTATAATTTAATATTTTTGATATTTTTAAAACAGCTCACACCGTTTTTCTAACACATCAACAAAACTTATTCATTTCGAAGCAGTTACCATAATGTAAAAAACAGTTTATCATTGAGAGTGAAGAAAACATAACAATGTATCAAATAACTATCATAACTTTTCAGAAATTCGAAAATTCGAAATAAAAAACAGCATATAAGACAGCTTACTCAAAATCGAACCTTCCTAATTATTTCAAGTCAACTGAGCTAATGGAATTCAATAGATATTATTGATGTCAATTACTTCATTTTACCATAAAATAGCTAATGCCTAAATTAATCCAGTGAATAAATTGAATTTTCAATATGGCACTTAAATTTGTTAAAAAATTATGTGACTTCAATGGTGCACGATGTAATACAATATTCTTGATCAATTAATACAATAACTTTCTTTCATTAAACTTCTCTTCATTTACTTATCTTGTCAATATTTATGGAGATTTTACTGGAATTATTTATTTTAATTTTGGTTTTCTTTCTCTACATGATGACCCTCAAAGTATTTTTCCATTAATCTGTTTCGAATATAATTACTGCTTGCAAAAATCAGCAATATTTTTAAAACAGCTTATAGCCTTTTTCCAACACATCAACATAACTTATTTATTCTGAAACAGTTATCATGATCTAAAATACAGTTTATCATTGTGAGTAGAAAAAACACAAAAATGTATGAAATAACTATCATGACTTTTCAGAAATTCAAAATAAAAAACAGCATATAAGACAGTTTACTAAAAATCGAACCTACCTAATTATTTCAAGTCAACTGAGTTGATTGAATTATTGATGTTAATTACTGAATTAAATGTTGAAATTATCAACTTCTTCCAGTGAATGAAGTGAATTTTCAATATGGCACTTGGATTTGTTGAAAAATTATGTAATTTTTCTGGTGCTGCAATACGATGTAATATATTCTTGATCAAATAATACAATAACTCTATTCCATTAAACTTCGCTTCATTTACTTATCTTGTTAATATTTACCGAAATGTTACTGGAATTATTTATTTCAATTTTGGTTTTCATTCTCTGCATGATGACCCTCAAAGTAGTTTTCCATTAATCTGTTTCAAATGTTCAATACATATTCTTAATTTTAAGTCAAACTTTATATTCTCCACAATATTTTATCATTACTTCCATACTCCTAACCAAAGAATTTAAATGCAATAAATTTCCGACCTCAATTCATGTTGAGCCTATCGAATGTACACAATAATTGAATATAAATAATAATTAAACAAATTCGATGATGCATATTTCATGAGGAAACCAACCGAGTCACTCATTACAATAGAAAACCAACGCGGAGTTGTACAAATAAATCAATAATTACTAAACAGAAGCTACAAATTCCTTACAATATCAGATCGTACTTTTTTTTATTTCGCTCTTTAGCCAGTCTCGTTATAGAGCCTGATCGAAAGCCGACAAGCAACAAGAAGCTTTCGAATAATCGCCTCCATAGGCGTACAAGATATTTTGAAAGAGGTTAAAATCATATATTTTTGAATAATTATCAATAACCTAAAGGATGTGAAGGAGTCAGATTATCAATCATTAATGGAAGTGTTCTATTTGACCTTCGAGTTTTTCTGCAAATATTCGAATATTATGCAAAAAATTTCACATTCTGATGAGTTCATCTGCTCAGACTCAGTGTTAAAAAAAATTTATAACTGTAACCAGTCGTTTTCATTGGAGAAAATTTCAAAAATCCTTAACCCTCACTTTTGGGTAAATTTTAATGGAAAAATTACCAATTTCTCAAATGTAAATTCATGACTTGTTTCAACAGAATGCGCCCTAATTCACAAGATTCATATTTTGAGCTTACTGAAACAATTTGAAACGGAAGCTTCAGTGTAGAAGATCAATTTTTACAATGATAAATATTTAATAATTGTTTTCACTCTCAACCCCTGAAAATCACGGTGAGGATTTAAGAAAGTGATCGCCACATTCAAATATGATTTGTATTTGATTATCTCATAAGCAGAATATTTTTCGAAAAAGACAAATGTAGAAAATGATAGAAAACAGACAACCGATCGAACTAGAAATATATGAATTAATGACGTCAGAAGTCTCTTTGAGTCATTGGCACTGGCGTGCTTCCAAGTATGAATACTTTTGTGTATCTTCGAATACTTTCCATATTGGGGTACTTCAAAATCTGAGATAGTTATGCCTCGTCAATATGTCTGTGGGTTTTCATTCCCCATCACCATCATTCCTAAATCAGAGTTCTGTCATTCCTTATTGGCATTATACTGTTGTAGATAATTTCATTAGTTCGGTCTTCCATTGTCTAATTTGATATAAAATGATTTGATTTCCCTGAAAGACTCGATGAAACTAAAAAGAATAGCTGAAAATAACAATTATATTAAGCAAAAAACCCTGAACTGAACTTTTTGCTCAATATAATTGTTATTTTCAGCTATTCTCTTTAATTTTATTGACTCCTTCAGGGATTTCAAATAATTTTATATCAAATTAGATAATGGAAGTCGGAACTAATGAAACTCACCAAGAAACATTGTGCGACTGGACTAAAAATTTCAAGACTCAGTGACACCTACGGCCTGATGACTTCGACAACTGCGGAACTAGCCAAACGTCACACCCATGCTCAATCCCTGAAGAAATGGGATGGAATCAAAGGATGCAGTCTATGTATATTAATTCAAGGCACACTGATAGTTGACATATATAATTTAAATTGAAAGGGTATATTTTTAGGAGAGATTATTAAATCAATATAATATTTCATAATTTCGGAACAGCAAATAAAACAGACATTTTCCAGACAATTTTTGTCATTAATAATAACAATTGATGAAGTATCTTTCATTCCGACCCGGCCGAGCTTGGCCAACAATTTTTTCAATAATTTTCACGATTTTCCTAAAGACTGTTATTTGGTTCTAATTCAATATTTGGGATGTAGGTAGAAAACATTCTAGAAATATCTTTTTGGTTATTTGAGCACGCCTAGTTACTGGAAGTCGTCAGTTTTAATCTAACATGGCGGATATAGCAATATATAGGGAAATATTAGTAAATTATTATTATTGGAGTACAAGCACTAGTGTATTTCAGTTGTATTTATGAGTATTTCAATGGAGTTATCAATTTATTGAATATGTACCCATAAGTGTATCAATATATTGTTATTATGCAATTTGAAATTTGACGTGTATAATATTAGGATATTTTACTGTTCTTTGCCTGAAATCCCTGACGTATCATGATATGCGGTGGGATTAATTTTGTATCGACTAATGTAGAAATGAACTATCTTTGCCAAAAGTGCAGAGAGTATGAAATAATTGGAGTGGAATTGAATCAAAACTGCTCCATGAAAAATGGCTCCTGTTAATTAATTATGTAATGACTACAAACAGTTATTTTCTTTAAACAGCTTGGTGTGAGAACTCGATCGCCATCTGATGGCTATTACTTTGATAACTGAATAGTTTTTGAGAAGACCGAGATATGGTGAGTCAACGATTTGATGGGGGTTTTTCTAACAAATGAATAGGAAATCTATTAGGAGTGTTTTTACTGCCAGAAAAGTCACCGGATCTCACTTCCTTTGAAATTTTCTATTTTCACTTTGAATACTCGTCCTTATTGGGACGAGATAGATACAATAATTCATTGATTCACCCATTTTCGAAACATAAGAAATTACACCTCATATATTTCATGAGGTTATTGGGCCACAAATCTAACAAATATAACAAAATTAACAAATGTCCTTTGGACATTTTATACTAGATATTTTGGATAACTTTATTGATAAAATTTTGGTACAATTTATTTATGTATAAGACTCGGAAATCGACATAGACTTCAATAATAACAACTACTTCCAACTAGACAACCTCACGGGAATAGTGTTTTCCTAATGATAAAAGGAACTAAGATTCAATGTACGAAAGTCACTGGAAAATGATTCAAGTATTTATAGGACTCAATCATCTCGCAAAGGAAAAGTTGACATGAATACAATTGTTGAAGGATCAGAGAAGATAACTAAGTATATTTTCGAGTATATATTGCACATGTTTAGCACGATGAAAATTATACTAGTACCTATACCCAGGTTCATTCAGACATGTAGTTGTACGTTTCAAAAAAATAGACCGCATGAGTTGAATCCGATCATGTTAATTACGTAAAGCAGGGATTTTGATCTGGCACAGCATACTCTAGGATTGGTATTATGTATACTTTATAAATTTTGGTTAGAAGTTTGGTGATTTATTCTCAGTTATATTTATTTATTTGCCACTGTGGTACAGTATGTACATATGGTATGTCAATAACTTAAAATATACATAGAATATAATAACAGTGTGATATGAATAAAATAGGTAGGTATAAAAGTCATGTAAATAAATTCCCCAGTAAAAATATGGAACAGCCGTCGAAGTTAAGACTAAATAACAGTAAGAGAAAAAAATAAGTAAAATCAGTGCTCATCGGAAATCATCATCCAGGAATTCATCACAACTATTGTAACATTTATGCAGCAGTAATTGCTTCACTCTACTATGAAACACTTTATCAGAGGTAATTCGTTTGATCTGCTCTGGTAATTTATTATATAGATTTATGGCATTATACAGATTTATGGCATTATACAAAGGGAACTTTTTATATTTCGTTATCTTATGACTTGGAATTCGCAAAACA
>WOGR01012963.1:0-10010 GCA_015342045.1 Leptinotarsa lineolata | reverse complement strand
AAGAATGGAATCGGATTATTGTCTTCATGTCCCAAGATGCACAACAGTGCTGTAGTATAAGTGTACCTACCACTTTTATAATAAAATTCAAGTAAGGATACTTTTTTCGTAGTTGCATAAATGGAATATAAACTATAAGCATCATTAAATTCCCTGTGGAGAATTATATTCAAACAAATAAAGCACTTGTTGAAAAAAATCCTAAATATATAGTGTTATTTAAATTCAAGTCTATGTATAGGGATCTAGAGACATAGAGAGTAGGTTCAATTGTGGTAAAGTTATACAATCCTGTTGTATAATAGCAACATAGTTCTGGGGATACACGAAAAATTAAAAAAAAATTAAATTCGATTTTTTGCTTGGTGATCATCAAATTGGTTATTTTTGTGTTACTGCCTTAACAAACTCTCAAATAAAAAAAAACAACTTTTATGTCCAGTTATAATTTCAGCTCTCGCAGTGATAAATCGGAAGTTAATCGGTAATAAGAAAACGCGAGTCATGGTCGAAGAAAAATATTGACTTCAAACTGTAGATGATATAATTTTTCCTAATTAAAATTTCATATAAAGTTACTGAGAGGACTTGCATATTTCGGAAAAAAAGAGTTCCGTCAAGTTCTAGAGTACCAGAGTATTACAGATTTCATAAATTACATTTCATAAACTTTATTTAAACAATATATCACGACATGTTTCGCTATTACAGTAGCTTTTTCAAAAGTGAATCGTATACCACAAGTTATTTCTTAACTTAATATTTATATCCCACAGGTATCTACGATTCAGGCTACCTCTACAGGTGATCATTCGATCAAATTACCTAGATTTGAGGTACCTCCTCAATTATGATTACTTGAAGCATATTAAATTCTTAGTAATACTTCATCGATTTTTTGAGAAAACGGGTTCAATAATGGTGATCTATTCAAATCGAGTTGGTCATTCATTAGAATGTTTGAATTTTTAGGTTTATTGATTTCCATTGATTCTGTAAATGATTCAGTTTCAAACCTTTATTTTCTATGCGTGAAATTTCGAACTCTGCGTTAAAAATATGATTCTCTTCCAAAAGATGATTTGAATATGTTGAACCTGTTTTCTTATTTACATAGCTCATATGAAGTTCCTGGATACGATTTTTTAATGTTCTACCAGTTTCTTGAATTTATATACTCCTGATTTCTCGAATTTGGATATTTTGTCTTTATTATTTTAAACTAGCTTTTTCAACGTATCATTTGTTCTATATGCAATTTTGATATTTGGTTTACTCAAAAATGAAGCCACTTTTTCTGTTGTTTGTCCAAAGTACGTTAAAGTTCTATAATTTTGATTTTGGTTGTCTGACTTATCAATAGGAAAAATGTCTTGAATCGCTGTTGCGTAGACTTTTTTGGAACGTATTTTGTTCATTAATTCAGCTTTAAACCCATTGTTTACTGCAATTTGCTTGATGATATTGAGTTTTTTATTGAAATTATCTATTGAAAGAGGAAAATTGACTAATCTGTGAATCATGCTATTATAAACTGGATATTTTTTTTGCTGGTATCTTTAATTTTGAGGAATTTCACGAATAAAACTCGAGGTTTTTCAGAAACTGTGTAAAAAAAACATTCATGATCTAACACGATGCTGTTTCGAGCTGTTGGCGTCTTCGGGAGTTAAAGTAGGCTGTTTTAATAACTGTACCTTTCATCCATAAAGTACCTCTAAGCTTGACAATATTGAAGGAATATCATAAGAAACACGACGAATAGTATAAACGGACTCGAATCCAAGAAGAAATAAAATAGTCGTTTCTCCTACACATTTTCACAGCATAATTTCAATTTCTCCATTCCTCTGCGAAAAGCCAAACAAAAAATCGATCAGGAACTCATCGCATCGTGAATTTCCTTTTTGCTTTAATTCGATTTTTTAAACCACACGAAACAAAAATGCTTTCAAGGCGAGAGTTAAAAGTACACACGATTAAAATTAACCTCCCACGCGGGCAAGGTTCGATGTCTGAACCCACTTCTTTTATAAAACTAAATTCCAAAATCGATTTTGTGTCGCCTACGCTCTTGAAATAATTAAATTTAATTTACTATCAGACCAAACATTTGTTTGACGGATTATCCGGTCGGTTTTCTGGAGCCCATTCACTCTAGATAATGGGTCCGTTTTATCTCAAAACTTGGGAAGGTTAAGGTCGGCTTTGACAATGTTTAAAGACTGGGCGAAATGGATATTCTCAGAAATGAATGCTTCTGTAATAAACGCTGAAATGAAAAAGCCATACAAAGAACTTTCAACGCGGAGATCGGAGTAAACATAAAAGATGTAACACTATGAGCGCAACGTGCGAATCAGGAATTTGAGATGCTTCTTTCGACGTTTGAAAGAGACACGTGTAACTGTATCGCAGAAATGTGACATAAGTACAAGAAATAAGATGATAATCAATCCATCTAACGGGACTGAGTGTAGTAGAAACATGTATCAGTAACCTTATCTGAAGTAGCTTTCATGGAACTCGGAAAATAAGAGACCAGTTCAACAATAGTAATGTGGTGGAGAATACTGTTTCCTTGGTTGATTAGTCTAACGACTAATGGACCCCTCTTTGTTTATTGTAATTTCTCGTGATGGTTAAGCCAAGGTAATTTTTTGAATTATTTACCTCCTTTTCAATGGTGAATTTTATTGACGTGTTGATGGAATTGACATATTCACCAAACTTGCCTAATTGCCTATCTATGCCCGTGAAACAGACTAAGATATCATCTACGTATCTGTACCAGTAAAAGAAACTCTTAGTTATCTGATTATTATGGATTTCATACTCTAGGTTATCTATGAAAATTTCAGCAGAACTCAAAGGGTTCCCCATTATTAGGCCTTCACTGCATGAATAAATTTTTTGTCAAATTGGAAGTAATCTTGGGAAAGACAAACAGTAAGTAGATCTGAAATTTCCTGTTTTATCACTGGATTTACGTGTTTTTGTCAAAGAGACGCTCCACCAGTCCAATTGTTTCAATTGGCGGAATACTAGGAATTAATTTTGGACGTCGAACGATAATAATTTTGCATTATCAGGCAGAATTGAATTTTTGATATAATTCCCTAATTGATAAGAGTTATTTAAACTGAATCGCGGCTTGAAATTGGTATAAGTTTGAATCAATTTTATAAGGATTTCTGAGATCTTTACGGTGGGTGCCGTTACAAACGACACTACAGGTCTAATCGGGTAATTAGTTTTTGTGTATTTAATTAAGAGAATATAGCTTGGGTGGTTGTGGATTCATGATCAATGCTCTACATTTCTCACTTCCATTCATAACCAACTCTATTGTCTTCAAGGTTTCTTTTACCTTTTTCTGGTACCTAGTCGTAGGGTCATTTCTTAGAATCTCGATACTCCCTGAATTAGGGAAATCTAGAGTTTTGCCTATGTAGTCCTTTTTATGTAATGCATTAACCGTTCGACTTTTATCTGCCCTCGTTAAAATCGCTTCATTGTCCTTCGCTTTTTTCTTTATTGATTTTGCAATTTTAATTTCTCCATTAGACTAAATTTGATCAACAGGTTCAGATTTCAAAATATTTGCCGCGACATGTTTATTGTAATTACAAGCACCTCTCAGAGCCAGATCCGTTTCTATACCTGAACATTCTATGGTCGTAGAAGTGACTTATGGTTTGATGTTATAATTCAGGCCTTTTTCTAACAATCTCGTTTCATTTGGTGTAAACTTTGTGTCGGACAGATTAACAAGTCTGTCAAAAAACTTATAATTAGAATAGTTTTTCAAACTTTGGGCCTGTATTTTGGGGGGTCTAGACTGAATTAATCTCTGGAGTTTATTCTTTTGTATCAGATTTTTTTTGTGAATTATGTTCCTCACTTTTTCCCGAACATCTGTGTCCAAAGTTTGGAATTCTGTATAATGCAATCTAAATAATAATTCCGAATGTATTACTTTCAAATAAACATTTAAGATATCTGTTTGAAGGTGAAGGTGAATTTAAGATATCTCTCTTACCATACAGGAATTTTCTTTCTGTCTTCAACCATTTGTTTCTTCCACATTTGATTCCTTCTTGAGCTGATCTGCTTCTATTGTTGGTCTTCAGGGAGGTAAATTCAGGATGTACTTTATTTTTAATACATTGGTTGAGAAACCATATGTTTTGTGTCATAAGAGCACAACGTAGAATGAGTTGTTATTGTCTAAGTTGTTTTTGCTCATGATAATGAATCACACGTATTATAAAGTTATTTCACAATCGACTTTTGAGCAGGAACATCTTTTTATTATTTTGAAACACACCCGCATTGTTACCGTGTCACAACAACGCTTGTTGACAAATTCCTCCTAGGCTCCAAGCAGTCATCAAATCTATTATCGTACCGTTACCGAGAACCCACGTTTTAATTATTATTTCGGAGCTTTCTAAGAGGTCCAGGTTAAGTGCGCCGTTAAAGAAATAAATTTGCATAAAACGCCCATCGCGCTTCAATGGAATCTCGGATTACGAAAATGATCGCCATTTCTTCCGGAATTTTGCTGCAGATTAATGCTTTTTGTGCAATTTTTCTTGTTGGTGAACATCAGAATGAAATTTCACCCGTAACATAACGATCGCCTGTTCCTCATGTAGCTAAAAATAGCCATATTTGAAAGATGCATTCTCTAGCAGGCTACTGAAAGAGAGTGTCTTAATTGAAAATGCGATATTAATAGAACCGACAATGGAAAAAGGCCTAAAGTTTCCTGACGCTTTAATTTATCGTTATTCTGGGTTTTAATTAACGAAGACATTTTGTTAGTTGAAACTATTAATGTTTATTTCAACTTACGGAGTCGAATGTGTGAGAGAGAAAGATTCTGAAATTGAGTATGCTCTGAAACCATACCTGGCAATTAGCTACCAATTCTTCATTGGTAATGTTACTTGTCTAATATTACAACCTTATTGTCCGTGCTTGCTCAAGGATAGAAAACATACTTTCATTATTTGCAAGTTTTCCGAACCCTTTCGATGATTCCGGCATGTACTCAATTTCAATATTAACAGACCTCCAGAGCACATTCTTCATTATAAAAATACTGACTGGAATCTTTTGTTTGAATCATGATATGGAGATCTGGACCTGGCTACAAAAAAAGAATTACTACTGTAATATACAAAGAAGATCAATTTGAGGTCTGAAGAAATTAGGGGATTGAAAAATACAGTCAGACCCCATTAGGAGCATTGATGAACACAAGAGTAACATTAAGAGTGGTATGGAATGACCCGAAAGATGTGTATATATCAACTATGTGGATATATAGATATTGAATCAGCTGTGGTTGTACTAAAATCATTTGTCCAGAACAGACCAAGAACAAAAAGTAACAGTGACTAATAGACAAACCCTTTTAAATAGTTTGATGAAAAAAAACGAAGCATTGCTTCAACAGAATATGAATTTTCATTTCGAGGATTTACTTCTACTTTTCGAAGATTCAAGTGACCACAGTTTCTTCACAACTCCTTACGAATCATGAGAAATGATCTCACATAGCCGCCTACCGACTCTGAGAAATGTAATATTACCTGGCAGACCTGAACATCTATTAGGTTACAAGGTAATATCTCTAGAGGGGTCCAATGACTAATGGACTCCTCTCTGTTTATTATTATTTACTTCGACTTAACCATCACGAGAAATGACAATAAACAGAGAGGTCCATTGGTCTTTGGACCCCTCTGGACATATCACCTTGTAACCTTCTAGATGTTCTGGTCTGCCAGGTCAAATTACATTTCTCAGAGTCGGTAGGGGGCTATAAGAGATCATTTCTCATGAGTCGTAAGGGGTTATGAGGGAACTGCTGTCACTTAAATCTTCGAAAAGTAGGAGTAAATCCTCAAAATCGATGTTCCATTTGACCGTAATCGGGGAACGCGGCAAAGTTCCCCAGCTCGATAGCCAGAAGCTGTGATGCTTCTGGAAACTGGGATGGCACATGCGCCTCAGGTGTGTCATTGCAGGACTGGTAGGACGATTCTTGAAGGAGATTTGGTGTTATGCCCAGAGGTTTGGTCCATTAGTCATTGGACCCCTCTAGACATATTACCTTGTAACCTTCTAGATGTTCTGGTCTGCTAGGTCAAATTACATTTCTCAGAGTCGCCACCCTGTTGTGAATGCTAGATAATAAGGGAATCAAACACAATGTCTCGTCCTTCGACCTGGGAATTTTCTGTGGGCTTTTGAAAAGCCAAACATTTCAAACTTATTCAAATCAAATCTTTCATCGAAGCAGACCAATAAAAACTCATCCAACAATTTGTTATAAATCAAGACTTTTTATTTTGAAGATATTTTTCAGAAGAGTATGAGACAAAATCGTATTGATACAAATTATTGCGAAAAACAATAACTAGCTGGAAATCAATAATTTATCCCGATACACGTTCCTCATTTTCATAAAGGAAATTGTTTGACGCCTATGAATTTAAAATACCTACAGCCTGCTTGTCAAGCTAACCACATCCTTTCGTCATTATTACAAACATATTCCTTTGTCATACATCTAATTTGTGTAAAAATTGAGAATCTGAATTAGAAAACTAAATATTTATGCGAAATGACTACAGTGAATGAAAATAGTTAGAAAATTGAAGTTTGACCCTGACCGGAAGAATCAACATCATTGTTTATTATGTATTGAATCATTACAAGCGAACTTGTTTTGTGCTCAAATGTCAATGAACTGTTTATGGCCACTACTAAGTACCCATTTTCATTTATTTCACATGTTAGTTGTATCTCTGAACTAGCATGACTCTTTACATCGTGCAACTTTTAGATTTCAAATATTATACCGAATGAAATTTCTCAAGTATCTCAGTATATCACTTACTTTTCAAATTTTTTTGGTACATTGATGCTGATAATAATAATGTTTTCGTATTCCTTGACACACTTATTATGAAGGAACGACATGGGAGGAACATACGAAACGTTTCGTGTCTAAAAAACCCTTTCAAGCCAGCAGAACTGCTTTGAATTTTTATATTTATTTCTGGACCATAATTTCAGGATGATGTTATTCTCTATTCCAGGATTTTTTGCACTTCATCCAACGGAGATATCGTAGGTTCTCCTTGCTTAACATTGAGCAGAACGCAACCACAGAAATATACATTTTGTTGAACCACAGGCTATGTTATATAATTTCAGGCTCATTTTAGGATACTATTGCCACCTATCGTCGATTTTCCATATTTGTTTTTTTTTAATCAGTGGGTTCTGCTTGTCATCGAAAGCGCTTTATAATACCTTTGGGAATAACAAAATAATTTACTACATATTTGTTCTTCTTTCATACGTCAACAGAAAAATCCACGATGGCATATGTCTATCTTTTAAGGATAGTTTATACCTATACTTATTGGTATAGGTGCAGTTTAGTGTTTTCGTCTAAAAATATCCTTGTAAGACGAAACTGCAGTAACGTTAGTTACAAATACAAAGCGGTATAAAAACATAGGGTTTCAATTCTCAGTTCTCATGATGATCTCCTACATCCATCAATTGAACGATACTATACAATTTGGATTATTATCTTAGGAGTTATCGTAAAAGACGAGTTCATGAATTCAACAGTAATATCTCGATGAATTGCTTTGACCACTAGAAACGTGCTAACGTTTCGAATAGACCGAACTAAATTCAAGCGGACTCACACACACACCCCGATGTGACACGCGTGATGAGGAAAAGTTGCAATTGTGTTAGTTTAGTTTCACTTAGTGATCCACTTCGAAGGGTAAGGTTGTATTTTTGTTATGTGTTGTCTGCAGGTACTGAACTATATTAAAATCAAAATTGATAGTTGTCCGACACTACGACGGCCGTATCAAAATTAAAGAGCGCAGGACATCGGCTCTGGTTCTATTAGACATCTAAACCCAATCGATAAATAGGTATAGCCTAAAGCCAGAGAAAGTTCAAAATTTCCAGTTGAATAACTGCAACCAATAAGGCAATCCATTTGAAAAGGAAATGGCTTCACAAGTGAAAAATTGACACTTATTTTGCGAAAATGTCTCTATCTATTATAAGCTGTTGACATTTAACTTCAATGCCTTTTCTTTTAGAAACGCCACTGGGGGTATTAACCTTTACAAGAGCTGAATGTTGTAACTGAATGACACGACGGAGTTGTTATAACTTGTATTACCTAACAAAACACTGGACACGCCAATTCATAAATCTCAAACAGCGAGTGGGAAATTGTTTTCTCTGACCAATAATTATTATACCATTGTTGATTATTCATTTTGAATAATCGTGTTTGTCAGTCCATAACTTATATGTAATCCAGCCGTGTTGACTGATTTTTGTTTTCAAAAATGGTTGAAATTATTCAAATTAGATTTGGAAAATTGTGATACGATTCTTGATTTTCACGCTTAAGGTGTCTTGAATACTTCATGACTTCGTTGAATATTCAGTTAAGAATGAATTGAAAACATGTTTCTTGATCACAAACGGAATAACTTATGATGACGTAGGGTTTTTAATTACGATTACTTGAATAGAAATGACCTTTCGAAAATTCATGAGGATGTATTAATCCCCCAGGTATATTTAAAGAATCAATGTTTAAAATGGCCGTTTTAGGAATCGCACGTTAAAAGGTAAGACCTCATTAATCCTTTACTCGCACAAGTTTTGATTTCTGAGAGTTGTCGTTCGTAGAGAGGCAATAGCTGGTTATAGAAAAAGTAGATATAGTTTTTTTAAATTTTGTGAGAAATGTCTATCTATTCGAACAAACTCAAACCCCTCATATATTATATTTTCCACAAATATTAACTGAATTATTTATACGTTATGATTCAGTGGGTAGAGCTTAACTTTTGTAAAATCTTGATTTGAATAAATCTGCTTAAGCTTATCATTAAGTATCAGATCACAGTGATCATGTCCACGATCAGGTGATCATATACTTATACTATTCAAAAGAGCACATAATCTCGTCTTTAGTTCCGTTCTTTCAAATATCAAACGTTTTCACGTCTAAATTACATTCCTAATAAATTGAAACCCTTGGACCAGTTATTTTGTCATTTTACAGTTGGTAAATCGATGACATTTCAACTGGCCAACATGTCTATTTTGAGGTCAGAAACCATGTTCATAATTCATTTTACAGTCCGAACGTAAAATAGTCTCTGACCTCAAGAATTAATGTTAAAATGCATCACTTTTAGTATTTTTGGTAAGAAAAACGATAGTTGCATCACTCAGTGCTACCAACATTTTTTTACAATGGAATGAGGGTATCATGTTACCTTCTTTGATAGGTAATTTGATTCTCTATCCAGTATAGTTTTAGTTTTGGAAATCTGAGCATCCGCTCCTCTGTAATTAGCAGTTTTATATTCGTTATAAGAATCTGAAAAAAAACACCAACTCCAGTATATTTCCGATAATGAAGTATATTCACATATTTATGTCTTACGTTATGAAATGTTCCTGAAGTAATGTCGTTGCTAGCAACTATTTTTCTATCCACGAGTTCTGAAATGAGCTGCAGTTGTGTAACATATACTTCGGGCGTCACTTATCCCTTCAAAAAATATTAGGTTCAGGGTCACCAGGGGCTGCCCTCAAGGTGGAGTACTATCTCCCCTTCTGTGGTCGCTCTTGTTGGATAGTCTGCTTGATGCCCTCGTTGGGAGAGGAGTAGATCTGCAAGCTTATGCAGATGACTTTGTCATTTTGGCAAGGTCCACGTCGGGAAGGGTAGCTTGTAATATCCTCCAAAGTGTGATGGACGTTGTTCACAGTTGGTGCCAGAGGGAGCAGATGTCTGTCAACCCCAGCAAAACTGTGATAATCCCCTTCTCCAGGAGGAGAAAATTAGACGATTTAACGCCACTTTCCCTCAATGGTGAGGTCATTCCATTTGGAACGGAGGTGAAATATCTTGGCATTGTCCTAGA
>WOGR01012962.1:0-10010 GCA_015342045.1 Leptinotarsa lineolata | reverse complement strand
CTTTTGAATTTCAATTGTATTGTTTATTTCAGGGATTTCAAATCATTTTATAAATTTTAGACAATGGAAGTCCGAACTGCTGAAATTCACCACGAAACATTGTCATTCACCTTCAAATAGCACGTTGGTGTTCACCGTAAACATTTTCTTGAGTACGGGAAACTGCGTGAAGAGCTTCTTCATCTAGTCCAGAGCGGAACAGATGTCGCCAGCCCTTGGCGGAGAAGGACCACTGGGTGCCGCGGACGGCCTGGCGGAGGTGTTGCCGCCCTTGGCCGTCCCTGCGTAACTCATGCCTGGGCACGTGCCAGATGTACCGGCAGGCCACCTTCTGGGTGTTGGTGCATCGCGAGCTGCACCTGCGGTTACTTTGTTCCCCCTGCCGAACCAGGGGGAACTCAGGATAACCGCGGTAGTTAGCAATGTGCACACCGTTGCAATTGTTGCACTTGGGCGGATCTGCTCGTGGTTTCTTGCATTCACCTGAAAGGTATCTGCCGGCGCACTCGACACAAATGGGTATTACCAGACTCTGGCAATGTACGAACCTCTGACATCGATGACACTGACCTTCCAGTGTCTTCTGGTTTTGGGGCTCTACTCTAATTTTGACACTGAGTAGGTCTCTAATATCAAAAATGTGTTCCGCTCTTTGGCGCACTTGAACCAAAACCAGAGGAAGCGGACGGTTTCCACGCATCATCCTGGTAACCGATGAAGGCTGGAAACCTCTTTCCACCACGGCGTCCTCGACATCAGAGGTCTCAAGGTGTTCCGGAACTCCTCTGAGGACAGCCCAAACTTGTCTGTCCTCAGAAAAAGTGTTCGTATAATTTTGGCACAACGCAAAATGATATGCGCCGAGGAGAGCGCGCAGGCTCCGCCCACCGGGCTTCGAAGTGGTTTTCGAAACTTGTATGATTCTGAAGATATTTTTTCATTTTCATTCAAGATTTTGGACGTTGGTTACCCTCAGAACATTCTTTAAAGGAGAGGGGGCTACTTCTTTACCGCAAGCTGAATGTTCATGGTTGATCATCCAGCGCTAAAATTCCTAATGTGATGTTGATGACGGACGTTCGAAGCCAAGGCAGAAAGTCTTAAAGCCACCTCGTCCACACAGTTGAAGATTGTTCAAGGTTGAATCTTCATAACTTCAAGATAGCCGCGTGAAATGTGTTGTGAATTAAGGTTGTTCAAAGCCATACCAAAAACACTACTCCAAAGTATTTTTGTTCCCGTCGTGTGACGTAGTTGAAGGTCATTCAAAGTCAAACACAAAACTCATCCTCAAAGTCACCTTGGCTAAGTTGGGTCGTGTAGGTTCAAAACTTAAAGAAAGCATCGTAACTGAATCGAGCTCAGTCGAGGTCAAAGTCACCTTGTCAAAAATATGGGGAGTGAATGAAGGTTATTTAAGGTTAAACTCGAAACACCTCCTTAAAGTCAACTTGGCTACTTCGTGTGACATATGTAGAGATCATTTCAACGTTGAAAGTGGTGAAGAAAGGTTTCAACTACTATCATCTGTAGCTGATTATGATCCAAATGAACATTGCCAATTTAGGTATCTCGTAATTGATATTGTAGATGAAAGAATCTTTATGAGGAAGGAATGACGGAAATATGTGAGTATGTTTAATATGGCTACCGCAGTTTCTCTAAAGTTGAACTGAAATCTTTGGCGTTGCAATAATCCAAAATAAGCACAGCTCTGATATTTAGAAGCAGTGCTTTCGAATTCAGCCGCCTTTTTTCACTTGTGTAGTTGTTGTTGAAATACTGATTTTGAATTTACCTGATAGGTGAGAAATACCTGAAGAGGAAATTACAGAATCTGATTTTTCCTTCAGCTCAAAATTCACACTGTACAGTGAGAAAATATCTAGTGATTTGCGATATGAGAAGTCTTCAATATTGAAAAATAAAATGCTATCCTTGTCAGGTACATCCTGTGCATGAAATGTCAGAGGCAAAAAACCAGATCAGCGAATTCATTTCAAATCATAGTAATAGATATAACAATATCGTTGCCCTCTATCAAAAAAAAACATGAGAAGTATTGTTTCAAAAAGTCTTGTTTTCAATTGTTCCATAGAACATATTTCACTTCCATCGGTAAAGTGACCATCTCATTGAGTTGTTTCTAGATAGCTCATAGCATCTCGAAAGCAGAAAACACAATTGATAATGGAGAAATGAGCCATTTGTGGTCTAGACATTTTTATGATGTTAGATGATGAATTGACGAACATGAATGAATAAAACATGTCAGTTATCAGGTCATTGATATCGAGTTATTGGGTAATATTTTATCTATGGATGATGTTCCATCTTGTATTTTTTAATTCTGATGTTTATTCGCATAATGTGATTCGAATACAGTAGGACCATTAGAGTCAGTTATGTTCGATTCATTAGATTTTTTTTGCTCAATTTTTATGGATGAGTGAGCATTCATTACATCATTGTAATAATTTTGTAATTTGTAAATATTGTGTAATCTCATTTTGATTTAAACCTGTTGTTGTGCGTTTGAAAGTTAGTGTTACAGGCACGGCAGCTCTGTTGTTAGGGAGCGAGGTATGGGTTCGTTGATATGTGGGTGCTCTTTGAAAAGGGTACTACTCTATTTACAGACAAAAACAGAGAAATAGCAAAAATGGAAGAAAGACTTGTTGAACTGTACGGTTATATAATGAAGTAACCAAAAATGAGATATATGTACGTTACCTTTAACTACTTGGCCATATTGGCCAATACATGAGTCCACAGTTTGAATTCTTTCAATATTATATTGCTGATGATTATTATATTTTCAAAAATTAAATGTTGAGTGGTAGTATTTTATATTTGATGAAAAAATAGTTTGTTGAATCCTGGATCTGTAAAGTTTAATGAAAACTTACTTTTCAAAAGGAAGAGCTTTTTATGTAGATGTTAGAAATCTAATCAGGAATTGCCACACACTCTTCCTCGTGAAATCTCACATCCAAAACTTTTATCGAATCTGACTGGACTTAATAATTCACTATTAAGAAAAACAATTGAAATAAAAATTTGCTCTTAGCGCATTCCGGAAGTAGGATGGAGGTCATGGCCTGTCATGAGACAGTCAGGGCCGTGCTGGGTAATCGCACGTTAAAAGGTAAGGCCTCATCAATTCATTGCTTGCACAAGTTTCGACTTCTGAGGGTTGACGTTCGTCAGCTGGCTAACGGAACGAACAATTTCAGAACAATTTTTTAGCCACCTGCTAAATTGTCTAGCCTAGCCAACTTATGGTAATTACGTTGAAACGATTAATTGTGTCATGCAATGAAAAATTTATATAAGCAAAATATCTCAATGATATACTTCTTAGGAAATATAATATCCTCTACTCGTCAATCATAACAAAGCTTCATGAGGTTAGGTGTTAGTAAACAACAAAGCGTACCTGGATATAATGACAACATTCTGTCGGACGGAATCTAGCATATTTCTCGATTCATTTGACATAACTAAGTGAATAAATGCATTTAACCTACAACAATGTTTATGAATGAAGTGTAAAGTGAAATTCGAAGCTTAGGAATTATTCAAAGTCAATTATAATGATCCTGATTATTTATATTCAAAACACATAATTGAGGATAATTGTTATGCTGAAAACCTGACAGAAAACAAAATGTTTGATGCACAACTCATTTATTTCAATAATGCTATTGATGCTGCATACTTTCAATTTGAAGTTTCAAATTGTTTCACATTTTCAGGTAATATTCAGAATGTTCACTCTTGATTTTGAAAAGTCAATTTTAACGTTATAATTGTAATGATTATTCAATCATTATTGTGGAAAGTGTCATTAATTTCTATCAAGTAATAGATAAATCTATTCATAATAGGAAGCTATAAGGAAGGGGAACTGTTGGAAACAACATTCATTTCATCGAAACATTCTATCCCGGAACATTCATAAATAGAATTACAGAACACCTTTTTATTGGATATCTTTCAATTTTGGTACTTTTTTCAATTCTTCATTGGTGTATATAATTTTTAAAGAAGTTAACATATAACATTATGAAGTATTTGAGGATATGAATGAGGCATCTACAGAAATTCCTCTCAAATACGAATAATGAGAAAGGTTGCTTCTGAATTGGAATATTGAATCAGACAAAAATCAATTTTTTTTCTAGTTCAATTCATATCACAGTCACCAACTGAATACATAATATCCATGAAAAAATTATACATTCTAGAATGAATAAAGGAGTATTGATATAAAATTCAACTAACAATAATCGTTTTCAATATCGATTTGAGATCCTTTCAACCACCAATCAACGGTCTTCTACAAATATTTTGAGAAGTATCCAAAGATTGGCAAACTGGTAAAAATCTGGCTTTATTTTTCATGCAACCAAGTTGTACCCAGAAATTTGGATAGAAACATTAGTTGTGAATTTCTCATAAACGTCTTCATTCACCAACAGAACAAGAACTACTTACAAATTGGTATTGAAGGCTGTTTTTCAACTGAACCAAACCCAAAACAAAAATTGTTATAACAAAATCATCATGTGAATAATGATAACATGACGGTATTGAATGGAATAAGTTACATTGAATGTTAGAAACCAAAAAAAGTGTAAGCACTCGAGAAAATTACTATTTAGTGAAGCCAATATCGGGATCTAGTTGAAAACAATATTGAAATATTATGGTACATTATAGGAGACGCAGCGGATCAATATACAAGATTCATGTTAGGAGATAACTGAATTTGCAATGTTGCCTGTGGTGACACTTATCAGTTGTGGATGATTACTCTTTGTAATTAGGCTAGAGAGATTTCATGGGTGATATTCTGGATTTCTAATCAACTTATTCTTGCATAGCATCAATCTAATCTTGATGTATTGGATACAAAGAGCATCAGATTGTCTAAACACAGATTCATAAATGCTGTCGCAAGAAATCTCTGACACGATCAATGACTCACATGACCTAAGCTCAAAATTTATATTGAGCAAAGTCTGATAAGGGTACAATCACCTAAGAATGTTATAATGAGTTTGATCAAGATAGCTGATATATTTGAATAAGCTGACTGCTTGATCTAATCACAGTCTAGAATTTTCTATGTAGTTCGCAAAAAGGAGTATTCAATTTTCAAGATGAGATATGTGAGCTGACAATTCTTCTCGGATCCAAAGATTATCGCTGAGATTCCTCAGAGTTGAGTAGAATCTTGAAACGGAAAAGAAATATATAGCATTGTACATTACTTTTTCACGAACAAATGGAAATTATCAGTATTCAAGCTGAAAACCAGGGACACAGACATAGATGATTTCGATACTTCTTTTGATACCAGGAAAGCATCGTATGCTACTCCATATACAACAAATCATTGAATTTCATTGATGAGATAGTTTTCTAAGAGTGATACTGTGACTACTTTCCAATAAAAGCCAAAGTGGATAAGTTTGTCGTGATCGAGAAAGTCAAAGGACTTACTTCAATATAGGATCACCGAAAAGGTCGAATCACCATCATCCAAATCTTTGAACAAATCATCAATAATTGGCAGAAGTCTATGAAGATACTATCCTGAGATCCAAACTCGAATGAAATGGATGTTATAATGTGATTTTTATTGATATAACTACTACTAATCTGGTTATTCAGTATTGATTCTACAACTTTCAGAAACACGGAAAAATTGTCAAATTTGCCACTCAGCCAAAAATTGTGGAGATGGCAACTAGGTCTATTCAATTTGGTCGTTGCTGAAGATTTACATTCTAGGCAGGTTCTGAAGTTGTAGCTCTTTGATTTGATCATACCGTACGTTTAATTTCATGATGTGACTGGGATCAACAGAAAGACATAATAATCAAATTTCGAAAACACGGAAACCAATTTCGAGTGTTTCAAGTCATCATCAAATCAAGCTTCTCAATGGATTTAAAATGAATTCCCGTATCAAGTGTTTATATGAAAGTGTAGTTACCTCAAATTGAAGAGAGTACAGAAGTAAGATTGAGCTGTCGTCCAGTTCATTAAGGAAATATAATTATACGGAGCACAAATATCCAAAAATATTGAGAGGGTTGTCACTAGATTCCTCATGAAATGAACACGTTCTTGTAACGCGAACTAATTATAACTTCTGAGGTTGTGAGGTGGAATATTTGAAACTTTAACACCCTAATAAAAATACATTCCCTCTAGATGCGCGTCTTGCTAACCAAATCAGCATTACCAGGAGAAGATGAATTGAATCGTACATTTGAGTTGGATCCTTTCATATACATCTAGACGAACCATCGCCTATGGTGATGTAGGTCATTTTGGAAAAGCAGATTCCAACATTGTGCCCAATAACTCACCCCTGACTTCAAGAAATATCGAAAAACATTGGTGTTCAGAAAATCAAGGAGGAATTTTCAAGGGGTTATTTTATTGGTCGTATACAGAGGGTCAGTGATTCGTGAACTGTGAGTTTTCCAATTCCCCAAGAAATTGTTTTAGGCTTCACTCTCTTCATAATTTACCTGAATGTCTTGTTTCTTTTCGAAACGAGAGATGAGGTTTGTAGCCTTGCGTATGACACTGCTACTTTTTACTGAGGTCGAACATGTTTACCATGTTCACTCAGGTTTTTGGATTAAGACAGTATCCTAAATGATTCACGAAAGGCAAATATTAAATCACACCTAGCTGGCCTCTACAACCAAACAAAAAACAAGAATGATTCTGTCATATCATTTCATAATCATTCATGGTGAGAGATGCACAACCGACCATTTTAAGTATATTATTGTTATATTTTCGAAATTTTATACTTTGTATATAATATACAAAGGTCGAAACATGCAACATCCTAGAGCATTTCCAGACGTTTCAAACTGCGACACAGTTTTTTGTTACAATCAAAGGAAACTGATGCTGGAGACTAACTTGCAATAGTTTTCAGCATGTCAAAGATCTGTTGATGTTTGGGCAACCAAATAAATTCTACATTGCTTTTCAAAAGTTCTTGTAATGGATCCATGAGTTCGGACATATTTCCAACATGACATGTTTCATAATTTAACGAACCTCTAATTCTCTGAAGTTCAACCTAATTGATGGGTGAACTAATTTTTCTCAGGCTTTCAACCCTATCTTCATCTATTTGCATACTTTCTTGAGAAAATACTTGACTCATAAATTCACTTTATCCCTACAAAATTGCAATTTTTCTTTGTGAAGTTTCGCATTCACTTTTTTTGCCAGCTTTATGACTTCATTCATCGCTATATCATGTTCTTCCTTACTCACGCCTGAGCAGATCATATCATTGTGACAAATCGATACATTTTTCATACCTGAAAAGTGTTTTTCAACCTCCTTTTGGAAGATATCTTAATCCAACTCTAAATGGTGGTATCCTTCAGCTAACTTAAATACAGTGGGAAGTTTTTTCCCTATCAAGTTAAAGCAAATATCTGCACTGCATCAACAATTACAAATTCCTCATATATATCTTTTTCTTCATATTAGAAAAATCTGTTTGGAATCGTTTGTTAATCAGCTTTCGCCTCCATACGAACGACAACTCTCAGAAGTTGAGAAACTTGTGCGAGCTGAGGACTAATGAGGTCTCACCTTTTAACGTGCGATTCCTAACACGAGTTACTAACTTATCAAACTCTTTTTAAGCTCACCACGAATAGCAATAGATACCTTTGTAGATGGTCTGCTAACTGGTTCAAAATTTTCTTCTACTGTAAAACTGAACTCTTTATTTATATAAATTCATATTATTCATTCTTTCAATCAGAGTTAGATTGGTACATGCTTGGACACTTAAGGGAATCAGTTCACTGCATCAACAAATACAAATTCCTCATATATATCTTTTCCTTTATATTAGAAAAATCTGTTTGAAATCGTTCGTTAATCATCTCTCTGGGATGATTTCATCATCCCAGACGCAATGCAATGCAAATTACTTATACTAATAGTTTTGGCTTCTGAGCCTTCAAACCCTTTCAGTAGATGTTCTGTAGGGCGAACCTCAAATTGTTTGTTTATATGTCCTAATATTCTCAAAGACATAACACTTACATCAGCACCAGTGTCTAAACTAACCTTCAATTTTTTGGTCTCTATATGTAGGACTTCCTCCCAAGCACTTACCATATTAGTGAATTGACCTTGCAGACAGCAAGGTCAATTCCAAATATTTCTACATTTTCTGCAAATATTTCCCTAGGCAAGGCACTCCCAGGGAACTATCTGGCACCTCCAACATTTGAAAGTTTCCTTGCTCCTCTTAGATTTATTTGGATTATTGTATGTCTCTTCTTGCTCGTTCCTATTTTGTTTCTCAAATTTCCTGTAGACGAAATTTACTTCAGAGGCACTCTTTTGAAACATAAGACTCTGTTGCTTACAATGTTCACTAGTCCTGAAGAAATGGATAGCCTTTTCTGAAGTCAACATATCAACCCAAAGTAGTGCTAACTCATCAACCCAAAGTAGTGGTTCTCTTGTTGTTGGGTCCCTTATACCAATAACTGATTCGTCCCGCAGAGCTCGGTTTTTATGAGATTATGCAGGATTTGTTTCATTGGAATTGCAGCTCTTGATGAGGTGTTTGCAATCAGTTGAAAAGTGTTGAAAGTTCTCGCCTTCTTTATGTGTCCTTTTGAAAAAAATAAACCTTTCAAAGTACTCATTAACACGGGGATTTACATATTGTTCAATTCATATTTATTCATCTCATTTTCGGGTATTTCAAAGATACTCATTATACGTGCAGATTCGGTACCAATTATATTTCTTGAAATGGACAACTTTACCTGATCTGCAGATTAATTTTGGCTTGTGGCCAGTGGGTAGTCTTGAAACCAAGTTTTCCAAAATTTCCACTTAGCAGAAGCGTTTTGCCCTTGAATATTGAAATCCGATGGCAATTTGACTGGTCCACTCATCGAATTCATACTAGGGGCACTGAAAATGCTAGGGCTGCGCTAATACATATGCCTCAAAATTTAAACGAACATTTGGCAGCACTTTCGGCTCATTACGTGGACTGTAGACTGCGCCTTATTTGACAAAAAGGCTTTCACATGAGGAGAGAGCATTCATCTCAACAGGGTGGTCTGTATAGCGTTTATGGAGTTTAACGAGGAATCTGGATATTTTGTTCGTTTTCTTCCAACTTTTCGAAGATTTTCGCCCGAGCTGGATTTGAAAACTCCACGACAAAAACTTGTTTCATGATCCAAGACTATATCATTCTTATTTGCAAATACATTCAGTACTTCTCATTTTTTACGAAAGATTCAAGTGGCAAAAGAGGTAATATAAAACTCTCAAGGTCGCATTATGTCGATGGATATAGGCTGAGACTGCATATGCAGGACATGTTAACAGCAGAAGTAGATCATCTCAGGATTCCTGCTGTGAGATATTGCACCTGGTATCAGAAACCTTCACACTCATCATGAAAATTGGATGCTCATTTATACGCTAGACTTGGTTGAAAAATGATAGGTAAGAGTGTTACAGCTTCATTTTTTATTGGATCTATTCTGTGCTGAGAGTTTCAAATCTACCTTGGCTGAAAAAAATTGTTAAAAATATTCATTCATGATGGAAAGAGGTATGAAAGAATAAATGGAATTTTTACACTGACACCAGTGCGTTACAGAAAATCACAATATTAAATCTATTGGGTCGGTATGAAAGCACCAATGTCACATTCAGAACGTATTAACGAATACAAAACCAAACAATTATTTGTTTTCCAAATATTAATAGTCACACGATACCGTGACGTACGTCCTGTCATATTCGAATATGGTGAATTGAATTTTATTGTTCTATCCTCAGGCAAACATATAATTTATATCGAAGTGACATCGTTCCAGTAAAAATATGATTTATTTTTTTGCTGACATAATCATTTTGTGTTTCTGTATATTCTTTCATTATCTGATATGAAGTGGATGGAATTATTG
>WOGR01012961.1:0-10010 GCA_015342045.1 Leptinotarsa lineolata | reverse complement strand
TGGCCATTCACCCCTCAGCACGGGTCGCATAACACTTTGGGTTGCGGATTTTTGATAGGGTTTACTCCCTTGGTGTGGTATCCCTCTTAGTCTGTCCTTTCCTCCGACGACCCATCCGGTATGGGAAACCCTGCCAGTAGAGAAGCTACAGCCGGCATGGCTCTCGGGATCAAGAAGGCGCTCAAGCTCCATCACCACGACAAGGTGGAGACACCGCCGATGGAGAACCTAACCTAACCTAACCTAACCTAACCTAACCTAACCTAACCTAACCTAACCCAACCTAACCTAACCTGACCTAACCCAACCCAACCCAACCTAACCCAACCCAACCCAACCCAACCCAACCTAACCTTTTTTTTCCCGAGGTGGAAAACTCTTTATGAGCGATACAAGGTACGGGTTCTTCCTTTCCCTTGTAGTGTGAGACTCTTTATACTCACTTAAACACACCTCTCGCCCTCTCCGGTACCTGGAACCATCTCTCAAATATTTCCTCAGGTACCGGCGGCAACTGCTATTGTCCGTATTTGTTATTATATATCATAGGCCACGTTAGCTTATTCTGGTATTCTCTGTGCATTTCTTTCCTCAGCTTCCTTCTGTCTCATTACTTTCTTTATAAAATCGTGGATCTTTCTCCACTTTTCTTTACTGCTTAACATAAGCTCAATTATTTTATGCGCCTCAACAACTTCACCCAAATCTCTCTCTGCCTCCGATTTCAAGCGGTACCATCTATGGCAATAGAAAATCGTGTGAGCTGGTGTATCCTCATGTCCGCAGTATACGCAGTCTGTATTAGGAACTTTCCCAATACGATAAGTGTAGGTTCTGAATGAGCCATGTCCAGAAAGGAATTGGGTCGAAAAATACTCAGTTGTTCTTACCCTACTATTTACCCATGGTTCCAGTAATGGAATCAATTGTTTGGTCCATTGAGCTTTCTGTAAATTTGCATCCCATCTTTGTTGCCATAAGTTTATTGTTCTCTGTCTCTCCTCGAGCCGTATATCCACTATATTTTCTCGTCTTTGATATATCCTACCCCTTTCCTTTGCCAATAAATTGATAGGTATTATTCCTGTTATTACCACTATCGCATCCATTGAGACAGTCCTGTACGAGGAGGCGACTCGCAGGAACATTCTTCTCTGTGTTGCTAGCATCAACCTGGAGTATGTTTGAATGTACATTGCTCTAGCCAAGATGGGAGCACCATATAGTAGAATAGACTGAGCCACGCTACACAGTAATTTCCTTTTCTCAAATAGCGGTCCTCTAATGTTGGGTAGTAGCCTTCCCAATGCATTCACCAATTTTTCAGCCTTTGCGACTGTATGTCTTATATGGGCATTGAAAATCATTTTGTCGTCCAGAAAGATCCCAAGACACTTTATGCTTTTCCGAGGTATAATCTCTGAGTCTCCTATATCAAATTGGATCCCTTCCCTGTTCCTAGGTCCTTTTACAATAACCGCTTCTTACTAGTGGGGGCGCAACCTCCAGGTTGTTTTCTGTCAGCCAGTTTAGTATCTTCTCAAGCGCCACATTTGTCCTGCCAATCAATCCTTGTTTGGTATTTGCACTCACCACCAGCGTGATATCATCTGCGTAGGCAACGACCTTGCAGTTGTCCGGAAGTGCTAGCCTCAATACTGGGTCGTATAAGACGTTCCATAATATAGGGCCCAATACAGATCCCTGAGGTACCCCTTTGGTGGTTGTTATCAGACTTTGAGCAACCTTAATTGTTCTATTACTTAGGTAACTTGAAATCACATTTACCAGGTATTTGCTCACTCCAATCTCGATAAGCCTTCTGCGTATTATGCTCCAAACCGCTGAGTTGAACGCATTTTTAACATCCATCGCAACTAAGGCTGCCCACGTTAATCTTCTTTCTCTAGTAGATTCAATGATTTCCGCTACTGCATCCACCGTTGACTTCCCCTTCCTCAATCCAAATTGATACTCAGAAAGGCCCGTCTTTTCCTCAAGTTCTGCCTCCAGTCTGCTTTTGATCAAATGTTCGTACACCTTCCCTGCTGTGTCTAATAGACATATTGTCCTGTATTTCCGTTCCTCTATCGGACCCTTTGGTATTAGAATGACGTTAGCATTTTTCCACTCTTCAGGAAAGCATTATATTGCCAGAAGATTATTATAGACTTTCATAATGCCGAAGAGATTAGCCAAGATAGCCAGCTTCATCGCCTCATTTGTTATTCTATCAGGTCCGGGGGCTTTCCCTGTCTTTGATTTCGCTCTAACCGCTTCAAGTTCGTCCACCTCAAACTCCGTATAGTCTCTGGTGAGGGTTATTTGTTGTTCAGTGTCCACGTGGTTCGGAAAGAGCTCTCGCACGATTTTCACCTTCTCCTCAGGTGTCAGATTGAAGGGAGTATTCTTGTTTCTGATAGCTCTTGAAGCTATTTTGTAGCCCTGCCCAAAGACGCCAGAGTCAATCTCGTCACACAGTTTCTTATACTCGTTCCTCTTGGAATCATTTATCAACTTTTTATAAATTTTCCTAAGAGCTTTATGGTCTCTCTCCAATGCCTGGGACCGTTCAGTGTCACCTTGAGCTGTTCTTCTGATCCTAGTAATAAGCCTCCTCGCTTCATTGCAGAGCTTTCTGGCATTTTTAATTTCCTCGTTCCACCAATAGGGCTGTTCCCGTCTTTTAGTGATTGTGAAACGTGTGGCAGCGGTTTGAGCCATTTTTAGCACATGAGTCAATTCCATGGAACTATGGGCGTTGTCAATGAATATTGATAGTGCGTTTCTAAAGGCCTCTTCATCGATGTCGCTTTTACCCTTGAGGTGATCGACTCCCTTCCTGGTCTTAACTCTAATTTTGAGAGTTATGAATCTATGATAACTCAGACTTTCTTCGATCTGCACTTCCCAATTGATTATTTTGTGCGCCATAGCATCAGTCGTCAGTGTGACATCGATATATGTTTCACTATTTCCCCTTATGAAAGAGGGAGTATTACCCCTATTTTGGACCACTAAGTTTTTGGATGAAATCCAGTCAGCCCAATATTCACCCTTTACGGTGTCGTAGGGTGCGCCCCATAATGAAGATGCGGCGTTGAAATCTCCAGCGATGATCCCTTCCCTATCCAGGACACCTACACAGTTCATAATAGCATCCACTTCCCATTTGTACTGCTCCATGCATATATTTGGCAATATGTAGCAGGCAAGAATCTTTATATCTTTTAGTTCTAAAATGACAAAACCGGGTTCTTTTCGTACTTTATGACCTCCCACGTTTTTATTAATGCACCTTATGGCAACGTCCCCCCTTGTGTCAACGATCCACTCTCCCGTGCTTACCAGCTTTTTATTAGGTTCCTCAACAATCAATATATCGATCTGGTGATTCAGTATAGCAATTTGGATGTTGTCGTGCGCTGCTCTTGACCTACCAAGATTAGATTGTAGGACTTTAACCATTTATGGGTGTGTGGTTTGATCAACTAGTCTTATCTCCCCTACATTATCAGGAATCTGTTCTGGATCTTTCTGATTTTTCACCGGAGTGGAATCTAGGATCTCCTTGAGTATCCCCATTGAGCTTCTTTCATGCATTAATGAGTCCAGTGTTATCTGTATAGGTGAAATCTCTTCCATCTTATTAGCCCCCCGCGTAACGCCTTTCTATATTTTTGTTTCTTCATTCTTGCTTTCTTGAGGGCGACCTTGAAAGCCTTACATTTTAATGTGCCTGTCCTGTGGTCTTCTGTACACAGCAAGCAGAATTCCTCTTTATTGCAAGTTGCCGCTGCATGATCCGGCTTTCCACATTTGTAGCAGTGTTTGGTCCTGTCAAGCCCCGTACACTTGTCGGTTTCATGATTAAAGACCCATCACCTTCCGCATATGGGCACCTTGACCCTTTTTTCCACCTTGCACCTCACGATCCCAATCCTGATAACTTCTCTTGTGAGTAATTTTTCGGCCAGTTCATTCGGCATGGTTAGAGTTGCCGCAAAGGTCTCGTTTGTGAAAGGACGTAGTTCACTGATTTTAACTTCCGGGTCCACTTTTCCAGTGACTGCCTGTACTGCATTGATGATGTCCTGTTTCGTTGTGTCCCCTGACATACCTTTAATATGTATCGTGTTTGGCGGTGTTACCCCAATTCTCCTAATCCTGAGGGAGTCGTCACCCTTTAGAACTTCATTAAGATTATTCAAGGCCCCTACGTCTCTATCTAGAGTAAGTAAAAGTTTTCCATCTCTCGTACTCTTCATACTTTGGATTGAGGAGGCTGCCACATTATTTTTAACAGACCCCGTGACCATGCCTAGAATTTCCTTATAGTTTTTCCCTTTCCCGCTGACGATCATCCCGTAGGAGTTCTTTTCTTTCTTGACCTTGGAGCCGTACGTACCAGTCGTGTATATTCCTACCTTTGTCTTCGACTGGTGGAAGGTAGCCTCCGTAACTTTTTGTAGTTGCTCCACTGTCATTCCCACAACATGGTGGATGCATATTTTACTGTCCTTTTTTGTTTCCTGTCTCAGCTTATGGAGTCTCCTCCATACATCTTCAAGGGATCCGTCATGAGTTATTTCGATAACCTTTCTACAACTCGTTGTTTCTACACCCCTTATTCTGGTGGACTGCTCCAAGATAACAAATTCGTCTGTCACATTTCCCAATTCGGGGTATTTTTCTTTGTATAACTTTTGTATACTCATGGTCATCGCTTCATCTTTGGGTTTGACCATGACCACTTTTACTATCTTGTCTTCTGTCTGCAGAGGGTTTCCGACTATCACCTCAGCATTAGTGAAAACCCCTTCTCCCCATTTCAACGCTTCTATGCTCAGATATTCGTCCCAATCCATATTTTCTTTCAGTTGCGCAATTTGCTGTGATGCAACTTCCTTCCAGGGATGCCTCACATTTTGCCGGTTGATCAGTAGTTTTCTTCATCTCATGCCCAATATCCCTCAGTCTTTTACTACAGTTTGGGTTTTCGGCTCAGAACTTTTCTAGCTCTGCCATTTGAATTTTATTCGCCTGAATAGCTTCCATGATAGTAAAAGCCTCCGGGCTCTCTCTCTCTTTTTATATGGGTTGCTCAGACTACCTCTATTTGATTCTGGCGTTAGGTCCAGTGCCTTCCGTTTTTTTCGAGTCTGGCAACGAGTTGCATCGTGGGATTGTACTCCCTTGCCTATTTTTACTCTTTCCAACTATGTCAGATTAACCTAACCTAACCTAAAATCTAACCTAACCTAAAACCTAACCTAACCTAAAACCTAACCTAACCTAAAACCTAACCTAACCTAACACCTAACTGAGCCTAGCCTAAACCTTTTTTTTTCATGGTAGGGTGGAAAACCCTCATGGGCACTGGTCGTTTAGTATCTATCACGAACCAGTAGTGTCGGACTTTTACCGATTAAAAACCACCCCTTGCACTCTCTCGTACCTGGAACTGTCCTTTAAGACATACTCAGATATGAGCGGCATTTATGTCTTTCATTCTTTGTAAAAATCATATATAAACAGATCTAAAGTCTTCTTTCGGACTGATACACCCTCTCCTCGATCTCCTTTTGTTTGACGACACTTCTAACATATCCTACGACCTTTTTCCATTTCTCTCTCGAGTTTAACGTATCCTCTACGATGTTGTCAGGGGTCATGTCCCTTCCCGACTCGGCTTCGAAGATGTATCGCTCCCTCGTCCACCTAGTACATCTGAAGATGGTGTGTTCTACGTCATCTATGTTATTGCAGTAAATACATAAATTGTCAGTTGCTTTACCTATCTTGTTTGTATAAAATCTAAAAGTCCCATGACTAGTAAAGAACTGGGTAAGGAAGTAGTCAGTATGTTTGTGTTGGCACTTCATCCAATCTCTGATGTTTGGGATCAACCTCTTTGTCCATTGGGCTTTTGTTTCATTTTCCTCCCATTTTTCCTGCCATGCTTCTATAGTTTTTTGTCTTTCATTATTTTTCATATCAATAATGACCGCAGTACCTGCATCATCCAGATGTCCTCTTTCGTTCACCAGAAGGTCAATGGGGGGTATTCCAGCTATCACGCATAAGGCTTCTGCTGATACAGTTCTATAGGCTGACGTCACTCTCAGTAACATTTTCCTCTGCGATGCAGTTACCATCTTTTTATAAGTATCTACTCTCATTATATTTCTCCACACAGGTGCTGCATACAAAATAACTGATTGTACAACCCCGTACAGCAAACGTCTCTTTTGCGTGCTTGGTCCCTTCATATTTGGTAAGAACTTGGACAGAGCTGTGGTATGTCTGTCAGCTTTTTCGCATGCCTTCCTTATATTCACATTAAAAATGAGCTTATCATCCAACCAGAGTCCCAAATATTTTACAAACTTTTTTGGAACAATGATTGAGCCGACCAGCTCAAACACAATTTCCTCTCTTTTCCTAGGCCTCTTCACAATTATTGCCTCGGTTTTGTTTGGGGCGATTTCAAGGCCAGCTGATTGTATCCACTCGTGTATCATTTGCTTTCTTCATAAGGAGATGTGCGTTTTTTGCTCTCACTATAAGGGCCAAGTCATCCGCGTATGCTGTTGTATAACAGCTCTGAGGAAATTCAAGGTTCAGGACACCATCATACAAAACGTTCCATAGCGTCGACCCTAATATTGAACCTTGCGGTACTCCCTGCGTCATCTCATGAACGTAATTTCCACATTTGAGTGTTCTGTGACTGAGGTGATTCAACAGTACGTTCGTCAGATAGCCGCTAATCCCGATTTCCTGAAGCTTATCTATACTTTTTACCCATTTGGCGGTATTAAAAGCATTCTCTACGTCGATGAAGATGATTGCTCCCCAAGTGGGAACTCCGTTACTCGCAAGTTTGATTACATGTTCAATTGCTTGTACCGTAGATTTGTTAGGTCTAAAACCGAATTGTGTCGGTGATATGTCATCTAATTCAGTAAGTTCTGCTTCCAACCTGTCTTTCAGTAGATATTCATATAACTTGGCAAGGGTGTTAATGAGGCAGATTGGCCTAACTTTCAATGGTACTTCCGAGGTGTTCCCCTTGGGTATGAGAATCACCTACGCCAGCTTGCAGGTCTCTGGAAAGTCGCATTCCCACAGCAAGTTATTCATAATTCTGAGGATCACCTGTGGACAAGTATCAGCCGCTAGCTTTACTGCTTCAGGGAGAATTCCATCAGGGCCGGCTGCTATCTTTGGTTTCAACTTAATGACCGCTGACTTCAACTCTTCTATTGTGAAAGCCATGGGGGGCTCGTATTATAAAGTACTGTGAGAAATAGTCGTATCATTTCTGGAAGACATTTTCTTTACCTTTCTTCTTTGATCTTCTGGTGAAGTTCATATGGTATTCTAAGGTGCGAAACCCTCATGGGCACTGGCCGCTTATGGTCTATCACGTCTGAAACCATCCCGTGCCACTTCTGTACTCGGAAGTCTCAAAATGATATTCATCAAGCACAGATGGCGACTGTCTACACTGGGTTATCCCTCTCTCTCGCGTGTTCCTTCTCCTCTTTCTCTTTCTTCTTCATCACTTGCCGTAAGAAATGCGCTCCACTATTCCATTTCCTCTCCTTCTCCATCACGTTTGATATCAGATCATCTGGGGTAATCCGCACGCTCCATTCTGTTTCCAGTCGTCTTCTATATTCCACCCATCTGTTGCAATAGAATAGAGTGTGAGCCGGGTCATCTCTTTGTTTACAGTATATACATCGCTTATCGTTGGTCTTTTCTATCTTGAATGTGTAGCAGCGGGAACTTCCATGGCCGGAAAGGGCCTGGGTGACAAAGTAGTCGATATTTTTAAACGGACATTTCAACCAACTTCCTAACTCGGGAATCAATCTTTTTGTCCATTGCGCTGTGATATTATTTTCGTCCCCAATCCTCTGCCATTCCCGTATGGTTTCCTGCCTCTCCTCACTTTTTATTTCTACAGTGGCCTCTCCCCTGTTATTTATTCTATGTCTCTCTTTTACTAAAAGATCAATGGGTGAGATGCTGGTGATCACACATATAGCCTGTTTGGAGACTATTCTGTATGCTGAGGCGACCCTCAGTAACACCCTTCTCTGTGTCGCCAGGAGCATGTTTTTGTATCTATCTATGGCTGTCACTCGTTCCCAGACTGGAGCTGCATACAGAAGTATGGATTCTGTAACACCATATAGGAGGCGCCGTTTTTGTGTCTTCGGACCCCTGATGTTAGGCAGTAGTTTTGTAAGTGCTGCCGTCTGTCTATCGGCTTTTGCACACGTACGTCTGATATGTTCGTTCCATATATTTTTATCATCGAGCCATACCCCTAGATATTTGACGTATTTCCTGGGTAAAATCTTGGTGTCTTGGACTTGGAACTTGATACCTTCCCGTTTTCTGTGTCTTCTGAGGATAATAGCTTCTGTTTTGTGTGGTGCTTTATTCAAGCTGTTTAGCGTCAACCAGTCTACGATTCTTTCGATGGCAAATTTACCGTTAGAGATGAGGTCTTCCTTTTTTTTAGCTTTTATCACAAGGGCCAGGTCGTCCGCGTATGCCGTTGTGTGGCATCCAATTGGTAGAGTGAGTTTCACCACGCTATCATATAGGACATTCCATAGCACCGGTCCAAGAATCGATTCTTGTGGAACCCCCTGTGACATTTCCCTTATCTGCTTTTCTACCAGCAGTTTCCTCTCTGTTAGATATCTCTCGATTAGAGCGACCAGGTACCTACTTATACCTAAATCAGACAGTCTCCTAACTATAAGATGCCACTTTGCCGTATTGAAGGCATTCTTAACATCTATCAGGACTGCTGCAGCCCATGTCGTAGTTCCCTCCTTGGTTATCTCTACAACCTGTTTTATCGCCGCGACAACCTAACCTAACCTTTTTTTTGTGGGTGGAAAATTCTTTATGAACTGCCAGGTACAGGTTCCTCCCTTCCCTGGACCATTTACCTACTAAAAACCACCTCAGCACTTCTTGCACCTGGAACCATTTCATCAGGATACAAGTCCTCGTTGTTGGTATTCCCTCTCTTCTTTTTCCTTTCGTTCCATTACAGCATGTATGAAAGTTGCTTCCCTCTTCCAGTTCTCTCTATTCTTTATCATATTTTTGATCAGATTTTTGGAGGTCGTTATCTCTCCTATCTCCGTTTCATATCGGTTCCTCTCCCGCTGTCATCTGTTACACAAAAAAGGCTGTGTTCTGGGCTATCTATTTCCTGGCAATAGACACATGCCTCATCATCAGCCTTTCCAATTCTGTTTGTGTACGTCCTGAAGGAGCTATGTCCGCTCAGCGTCTGCGTTATATAGTAGCTGGTGTACTTGAAATCACACTCTAGCTACGGTCGCAGGTTTGGGATAAGCTTTTCCGTCCACTGTGTCGTTCTTGTATTATTTTCTCATGAGGTTTGCCATTTCTCGAATGTCCTTACTCTTTGTGAACGTTTTTCTGTCTCTGTAACCACATCAGAGGCATTTAAGCTGCATCTCTACCTGACCAACATCTCTATCGGCGGGACACTAGTAATGACGTTGAGAGCGGAAATCGTCCGGTACCCCGCTGCGACTCTCAACATTTTCCTTTGTGTAGCATGTTCCTGTACTTGTCTACCCTCATCACGCGCTCCCACACCGGTGCCGCGTAAAGAAGAACTGACTGCACCACTCCGTACAAGATACGGCGCTTACCTGTTGTGGGTCCCCGTATGTTTGGCAGGAGCTTCGTTAATGCCGCAGTCTGCCTGTCAGCCATTTCACTAATTATTTCGAACGATTTGTTTCGAGACTTTTTAAAAAACTTTATTTGAACATTTAAAGCAAATGACTACAATTGAATGAATGATATCAGAAAACAAGATGTATAAATAAGTTTTCAAACGACGCCATGCTGAGTCAGCGGCTGGATCGGCTAACGACCTGGTCTGGGAACATGCATTGTAACTTTATATCGGTGTAGTGTCATTTCCTGATATAACT
>WOGR01012960.1:0-10011 GCA_015342045.1 Leptinotarsa lineolata | reverse complement strand
ATGAACACAGTCATAAGTTATGAATATAAAAGAAGTAAAATATATAAATATATAGAATTACAAAAAATTCTTAGAACCTACCGACTTAATTAAAAAAAACACACAAGAACATATTAGAAAAAGGTTAAAAGTGTTATAGTACAAATGACAAATGTTATTTGAAATAAAAGCACAAAAATAAAATTTGATTGTCAAAAAGAAACATCCTTATAAAATATAGTATTATTTCATAAATTCAGTAATACTGTAACAGTTTTTCTCAATAAGTAATGGTTAAGTCTGGATTTAAAAATATTAATATTTGGAGATGTTTGGATAGAGACATCGAGGTGGCTAAAAACTTTGCATCCCAAATATAAATGACTTTTTTGGTATAGGTTAGTTCTGTGTAAAGCAGGCACAAGAAGATTTCTGGATCTAGTGCCATATTGATGATCTGTTCTATTGAAAAATTTATCTGTTAAATAATAGTTCTTTTCGAATCAACTCTATGTCACCTGTCACTCCTGGATGAAGGGAGTGGGCGCTAGACAAAAAGAACAGAAAGAAAAATGGCTTGAGACCGAATTTTATATTTTTTGTTTTTTAAGTGAATACGTTTATGTTGAACCTTTGTAAACTAATACGTTTTGCCAAATAAAGTTAGTGTATGTGATTCACGCCGTTTATTTAACATTATCTTTATGTTTGTATACATATATACACAGTTTATTCAGATACAAGCCTGTCACAGTGAAGATCTTTAGTCGCTCAAAAGCCTCTCTACATGACTGCCTCCATTTTAGTCTTGCAACAATTTTCACAGCATATTTTTGCAGAGCGAAAACACGTGACCAAGAGGTATATGTACCCTAATCAAGAATACCACATCGCAGATGGCAGTTGATGTTTGCATAATAAATGATTGATAATATGTTTTCGTGACAACGATTTGATAAGAACTTTAACGTGTAACAATTTTTTCTTAACTTTTTACAAAGTATATTACTTACTCTTACTTCTAGTTGTTGTAAATACAACACCTCGACAATAGCTCTGAAACCCCCTTTGTCATTCGGACTACAAAAATGTAAAATACCTGACCAACTTCTCAAAATACTCAGTAAGGCTAGTCTACCACAATTCAATCTCAATTCTCGTTCGTCCCTTCTGAAAATAATTTCACAAATTTTTGTTTTTATTGGCTCAATTCAAATAACTTACTTATTTTTATCTTTAGCCCCGTGTTTGTAATGAAAATCACAGAAAGGAGCAGCAGCACAATGCAGATCAATAGTTGCATAACGTCTAGTAGACGGCTTATCTAACAATAATAACAAAACCCCGCAAAGAGATTCAGCTATTTTAGGTGTCTGACATTCCAGCAGATTTCTAGATATAGCCGTTATTCCACCTGATATAATGAACAGTTTGGTGTTGAGGATGCCTGAAAAAATACAAGTGTATACATGTGTTTGCAACATGTGACCTTGAATTATGCACCTATAATTAAAAGTACAAACTATTCCTTACCAAGTTCCGACAATGTGGCCAAACAAATTCTAAGTATTCTATCTTTTGCTTCAGTACCTTCGTAGGCCAAAGATACCAAACATCGAGCCAAGGACATGTCAAATTTGGAGGGTGCTATAATAAGGGACTTCCTTATCAATTTCATGGCCTCTATTCTTTCTACATCATTTCTTAATATATCTAAAGATCTACAACGAACAGAAATCAAGACTATCTGTAAGAATAAATTTGTAAATAGGAGTTTACCTAGTTAATAAATATGGTATTAATAACTTATTCAAATGTACAATATCATTTTCTGTTTTAAGCAAGTGTCGTATACATCGTAGACCAGCCGACCTAATTTGAGCCGATTCATATATCAGAGTAATTCTAAGGCTGAAAAAACATCAAAAATCAGTGTTGTTATTTCCTGGAATATATTCTGAATTATTTGAAGCAGTACATATTTGTTCAAAAATCCTTCAAAATAAATATAATAACACAGGCCACAGTAGTGAATAATGTGATATCAGATTCGAGAATAATGAATACAGGGGTTCCACAGGGTTCAATCTTGGGACCACTATTGTTTATAGCCTTTCTAAGTGACATTGATGACACCTGTACCTCTGCAAATCAAATAAGGATATATGCTGATGACACTAATATTCTGATGTCACACAATAACATTGAACAATTAACAAAATTAAGTAACAAGGCATCCAATAAAACAAAGATATAGCCTAGAACATAAACACTGTATGTTCAAAACTAAGAACTATATGCTATACAAAAAAATATGTGAGATATTGTACCAGCAGACATCCTGAAACTATTATATTTTGGGATGGTTCAGTCTTCTCTGCATCATGGTCAGATTTTATTGATGTTCATTGCCTCCTCTAGAAATAGTAATAGAAAATAAGGGGCAATGAACATCAATAAAATCTAGCTACCAATCCATACAGATACACAAACAAGGTCAGGTAATCCAATCAAGAGAAACCAAGCCCCGCCCACTAATGATAATATAAAACCAGTGTCAAATATGAGCATTGTAGTTAATGTGGTTGAAACAATGGGAACAGCAACTCCAACTCGAGCACTGCGACTATTGCCACATCACCAAACTGTATTAGGTTAGACTAAGTACTTAGCAATTTGTGACGTATCATACAGACAACGTATTCTGTCACTGTTTTGTGTATGACTACAAGTACACTGTATAACAAATATATATCTATATATCTTTCACATATATCTATATATCTTTCTATCATTCTAGATCACGTTTTGAAGAAAAACAAAGTTTGTCATCAGCCTGAAATATAGTAAATACTGAAAAAAAAAAAGTAGAAAAGAACAATTGAACATCATTTACTTCCACAAAATCTTACCAGCATAACAAGTCTTCTATTCGATAACCAATTTTATCTAAATTGTCTTCATGTTTGAGGGTTAATTTGACAAAGGCATTCAAATAGTTATATAATACTGTCTCTTCCACACCCTTCTCACATATCTTTTCCAAGAGATTTGTAAAACTTTCATATGGACCTGAAAAGATGACAACTCTGCAAAATGCATGAAATCTAATAAATCAAATCAAATCAAAATACTTTATTGTCCAAACATTTGCATTTTATTGACGAAGTCCAAGAAATACAACAAAACTAATTCCAACTAGTTATTAACTTCACCTGCAGTTGATTCAGTGGGATGTCCACTGTGCCACCTGCAGACAAAGCCAGGAAATAACTCCACGATTACATACTCCAGAGTGGGAGTCAGAATAATAATTAACATTCCAGAGAGGTGCATATGACATGCTCCAGGTCCAGATGAAAAACACCTTATGCTTATATAAGCTGTTTTTTTGTAAGCGGGGCACTAGTATGATCTCGAAAATCATCAAATATCAAGCAATCTAGAAAACCTAGCAACAAAAAGACTACCATGAAACAAAAAACATGATTTTCAATACAAACTGAAGTCGAGTGCAGTCAACTTTGACTCAAACCTTTTTTTTTTTAGGTTTTACAGTTTTGTCTTGAATTAACTGAAAACAAAACTTAAAAACCATGAAATTCATTCAATCGATTGTTGGATAAAATAAAAACTGAAAATATAATGTTCCACAATTTTTCATCACTATTTTCAAGCTGTTTCCGCAAACCTGTTTTCAGAATATGAAAATGTTTTATTTTTTATTACGACTTTCCATTTTAGATGTTTAGATATTTTTAAAAGTTTCAATCCCCAGGCTAGAAGGTTTTCCGTTGAAACAATTACCATTTCCAATGAGGAAATGACTAATAGGCAGAACACTTACTAAGATCCTGTAATAACACCAGCACATCTTCCTGTTTATTTTGCTTTACTGAAAATAACATTATTAATAGAAACTAATAATTCTTCATTTTCTGAGAATGAACTTACTTGACCTATTATATCTGCCGGATCTTATGTTTTGAATTTGATGTCTGATCATCCAACTTCTCACAGCCATGTTGAATAGCCTTTAAGTACCTTAAATTAGTCTTAAATTGACAAATATATACTTGTACATTATTATAGGAACGTTTTTTCGAACACCTCATCACATTTTATAACATTATTTACAAAACTGAAAAAGGTTATGTACCTTTGACATGACAAGCAACGAAGCAACATGAACTTTGCTTCGCAATAAATGTCTGAATTTTAGAGGATACAGTTATAGGTACAGTTATAGGTTAGAAATTATAATTACATTTCGCCGTATGACAGGTAACCCACAATATAAGTGAATAGGTATAATATAATGTATTAGAATACATTATACTAACATAAACTGATTTGGTATCTATAAATTATTAAATTCTTAAGGCTGGGACATGTCTAAATATTAACATTCTCAAAGAAAAATAAATATAATCGAGTAGTAAAAGAAAAAAAAAACATTGCTTAAATGTTGAATAATAATAGTCTGTCTGTTTTGGTGTTTGTAGGAGGTTCATATGATGTCAAACTAGGATGTTGTGATAATAAGGATGTGACAATATTAAAGATAGATGTTTTCTTCACAGTAGAATACAACAAATAGGCTTCTTACCACGTGATCCGCCCGAGTTGCCGAGGACATTCAATTGCTTTTAGAATGAGATTCTCATCCAACGCGTTCAGTGCTGTAGTATCAAAGGTATCACGGGCATGGGATTAGTTATAATAAACGGTCGAATATCAACACATGTGTGGACCGCATGTTCCAAGGGTTGGGCTCTTGAAGAGCCGGTGAAATCCCCGTACGGAGTAAGTATCTTACCACAAAATCTTCTATAATATCCTTAAATTTTGTTTCGCATTTCATTTCGAAGTCACCGAGAACTTTGTGAATTTATCAATGAAAGTAGTGGGAGTTGACTTACTGGTTGATTTTACTGTGTTTTCTCGATATCACATAACACCTATCACATTGATATCCAAATGTAACGTTTTGCAATTCACCAGCTTTCAATCGTATTGAATCTGATGTACAAAATCATACACGTTTGGTTGATTAATTCTTGTTCCAAATATAGTGAAAATATGATGTACTGTTGAAATGAGATTTACTTTTTCAGTTATTTTAATGTTTATGATGTTATGTTCAATACAATTGTTTTATGAATGTCATAAAATAATAGTTATTCATGTATCAAGGGCGTAAAATAGGCTTTTATGGACCGCAGCGTGTAATAGATCGAGCGATAGCGATGGTTATTAACACGCCTAGGTCCATAAAAGCAAATTACGCCCGAAATACATACAATATTTTATGCACGACCGGTATATTTGTTGTCATGTAGATAGATACCTCTTTATATCTAGAACAAGATAGAAATACATCAAGGCTGCCATGAGGCTGTATATTCATTTCATATCGGAAACAGAATAAATCAAGAAATGATGAAAATAAATGAATGATACCACGACAACTCAGTCAATTTTTCGAAATAAGATTTTATACGCTAGTAGCCATATTTGCTGTCAATTTTTGTGATCACAGATAATTTATTAGTGATTTTGAAATGGATTCAAGCTACGAAGAAAGTGTGAATTGTACTCCACCAGAAATGAGTAAGGCAGCTGAGGATGCGAAATTGAGTTTATTGCCAAGTAAATCCAAGAAAATATACGACAGAAAATATACGAATGAATTTATCAACAGCCAGGCGATAAAGTAGTTCGTGGGCGCTAAAATGCTATTATACGCCCGCAAATCCGGGTGATAAAGTGCTACTTTACGCCCAGTCGTGCATAAAAATTTATACGGCGTTTATCCTACTCAAAATCATTCATTTGTTTCAATTCTACAATCACGTTTGTGCAACCTTTTAGTTTTCATCAGGTTATGGGTCCAGTCATTATAGAATTTGAGTGGTGATATCAGTTATACCGATTTTTACACCTGAACAAGTTTTCACCAGTGAGGAAAATGTCTGCAGAAAGTTCTTTACTTCCGATAGAACGATTGAAAAGCCGTGAGAACTACGATACCTGAAGATTTGCATTTAAGTCCTACCTGGAGCATGAAGACCTGTGGCACTGTATTACCGCAACAGATCAAAGTACCGACGGGATGAAATAAGTTGGATATCAAAACCAAGTCAAAGATCACTTTTTTATTAGATCCAGTACATGTGCAAAATGCCAAGTCCGCCAAAGAAGCTTGGGATATTTCACAAAAGGCATTTCAGGAGTCTGGAATAACAAGACGAGTGACACTGCTAAGATTGTTGATTATTACGAATTTGGAAAAGAGTGATTCCATAGAGGAATACGACTCTCAAAAATTCCGGCCCACAATCTATCTCAAATGCAATAAGAACCAAGCCTTTACAGGATGTGAATGAAAACGCCGAGAATGAAGACAACATTTCTATGGTCACAAATCGTTCAAAAAATCATTTTAAGAAGCCAAGGATCGCAAATGTTACAACTGTAACAAATATGGACAATCGTCAAAGAATTGTCCCGATAAGAAAATCGAGAGGAAAACGTTAAAAGATAAGTTAATCTTCTCTGTTCCTAGGCATTGATATCTGGATTTGATGAAAATGACTGGTTTGTGGACTCTGAAGTATCGACCCATAAGCCAATGAATGAAACAAGACTGGTTACATGAAGAAGACATTGTGGCTAATAATCAAAGGTTTCTGACTGAAGAAATTGGTTCCGTCGATATACAAATTTCAGTCAATGAGGAAATTGTCAATGCTTGTTTGAAGTTTCATATGTTCATGCTTTATGCGTCAATTTATTATGTAAATGACCTTTTCAGAAGAGGAAACTCTGTCCTGTTTCACGCCGAGAACTGCCAGATTACTGACCAAGATAATAAATTATTGGCCACTTCTACAATAATAGGAAACATGCTCAAACTAGATAGACCACACGAATACCCAAGTATGCCAGTAATGACTACAGCAGTTTCCCTTCAAACTCCAAAATCAAACTACAAAATTAGGTATAGACGAATGGGCCATGCAGGAAGTGACAGTTTATATAAATTGATGAATAATAAAAAAATTTGCGAGATCTGTTTGAGAGGAAAAGATCAGACTTCCTCTCGAAGGTATACTGGCACCAGAGCAAGTGATACTTTAGAATTAATACAATACGGATTTAAGTGGACCAATGCAAGTTCGCTTAAAAGGTGGTACTCGATATTTTATTTTATTCATTGACGATTTCACCTGCAGTTTTCATTTATATGTTGAAGAGTGAGGATGAAGTCTTTTCCAAATTCAAATTCTTCAAATTCAAAAACTTCAAAAACTCTGGTAAAAAAATCATGATATTACATATTGATAATGCCACTGAATATTGCAATCAAAATTTCACGAGTTTTTCACGTAATCATGACATAGTTCATCAAACTACAGCTCCCTACACAACCGAACAGAATGGTCTTGCTTAGAGAATGAATCGTACTGTAGTTGAAAGAATACGGTGCATGTTAACTGGTGCGAGTCTCATCAAAAATGTTTGGGCAGAGGCTGCAAATACATCTGTATATTGATCAACCGTTCGCCATGTCAAGGATTAGATGAAATGACTCCGGAAGGAGCATGGACTAGGATAAAACCGAATTGAGAATTTTCAGCTGTACCAATAAAGGGTCATCGAGGACAGGGGTATGATCTTCAGGCATTGTCCGACAATTTATTGAGGTTGAGAGTTTCTTTTTGAGTCTCAGCGGTATTATCATGAGGAAGCGTAATTAGTGGTCTTTTTGCGACAGACGATGGCATGAAATAGTGGTCCTGAGATGTGTCCCGATTGAATGGACAATTTACACAGATTTTAAACCCTGCAATAATATCTGATGGACTTGCTACCAAGGAAAAAGCCTGTGCAATAATTTTTAGTATTTCATATATCGTCATTTGTTGTCCTACATGATTTTCCATCCACTGATCCATTGCGTTGTTAATGTATCTTTTCAAAGGTCTGTAAACTGACCTGTCTGAGGCCGAGAGTTCAGTGTGTTGGGAAAAATATCGGTACTATGCTATTTTTCTATCAAAGTTCAGTGAGAGCTGTAATCGTCTAACAGCAAAAGACATTGTTTTTTTCCTGGGTAGATTGTACGTGGTTATGAAAATGTTTGAGGAAAACGACAAATAGTTTTTCGGTCAGCCATCCTGAGGGAGTATCTCTTATTTCTTTGCAGCCAATTGGCCCATCTCCGATGAAATGGACTTCGAAGTCCACCTTTGAAAAAATTTAAAAAGGTGGAACTGAATTGCCAGTACATGAAACAGATACAGCTAGGGTGACTGGTGTGCTCCTTTCGGATGATTTAATAAAACCAACTTGTTTGAGTACTGCACGTGTAACAACTTTGTTTGGTTTCTGGACTATAGTCACCCCTGTTTCTTCCATGTTTCATATGGCGTTATGGTTCGAAACTCTATCGTTTGATAACTGATTCAAGGTTTTCTAAAAAACTTTCAACGTTATGTGGGTTAAAACTCATGGCTTGGGCCATGGTGGTAGATTCAGATGTTTTTATGGATTGAGAAGGGCGTATTTTCATAAATGACGTAAACCAACTGTTGGATTGATGATTTAACTTTAATGTTGAAATCTAGGAAGACTAATACCTCATAATTTCCTTCATCAACATGTTTTTTCTATTCTGTACCGTCTCCAAGAGTGATTTTTTCGAAAACCTGATTGTTGCCCTTAAAATAAATTATTAATTTCAAAATATTCTTCCATTTGTCCATGTACTGTTGAGTCAATAATTTTTCCACTGTTGGTACCTGCAACAGCAAGCGGACAAATTTAGGGAGTGAATCAATCTCTGGGAGATTAGTATCAGGCCCAACAATATTCAGGCGATACTACTCACCCGGTGGAAGGTGCAAACGAAGGAAACGTCATCTTCACCGGACAGGACATTCCTTGGACGAACGAATCAAGATATCTGGGTGTCACCCTCGAAAGGAAACTGTCATTCAGGTCCAATATCACAGAGAGGATGAAGCTGCTCCTAATCAAGAGAATAATACTTTCCATCATTCTGTATGCCTTCACTGCTTGGCCAATGTGCAGAAATGTATAGACTCCTGATCCAACAGTTTATGAAAGTCTGCCCGCGGATGCCCATTAACGCTCCTACATATATACACAACAGATACATTTATCGAGACCTGGATCTCAGCACCCAGTACGTGGATGTTCTCCAACATCTTCGAGCTAATTCGGACAGACCTAAACCATCGGTGCGTGTTCTCACGACAAACTGAACAGAGACGGCTCCAGATTCTGCGAGAAGGACAAGCTGACGAAACAAAACCAAAGACCTCCACCAAGAGACGCCATCCGGTGGCTCTGGACTCAAACGCAAACACACTTAGTTCGCGACACACGCACGCGAGGCTCTTTCAGTAAAAGGAGCCATCATGCAAACATTACATGGACAGAACAAATGAAAAGGGGAATAGGTAACAGAGACTGACTTCCAACCATAAGAGGTTATATATAGATATCAAGCAACAGGTCGAGGACCTTCGGAAGGTATGCGCACATCAGCAATGTTGACCTAATTCACAGAATGAACTGACGCCTAAATCACATTCATTTCACCAACACTTCTTTTGAAGTGCATTCCCTTGAAAAATCTACGGAAACTTTTCCACTGTAAATGTGTAGGTATTTCATTGTCCAGTTATTTTTTCATAATTGAATTATTAATGAGCACTCAGAAGGCAGAACAAAAAACCAAAAAGACATTCAATAGTTGGAAAAAACAGAATGAATCAATTATTTATAATCCAGGTAACTGAATATACTAAAATAGGTATAGTTCAGGACTGTTAAAACTTTCGGTATGACCAAATTGATTTCCCTCTAATTACGCCAGGGAATCACACTAAAGTCGGCAATATTTTGGAAAACTTACTTCTATGGGTGCATTCCACTTGCACTCACAACGATCACACTCACGACCGCAGATATTCCCGTTCCACTTGCTTGCGAGCGTTA
>WOGR01012958.1:0-10011 GCA_015342045.1 Leptinotarsa lineolata | reverse complement strand
CATCATTTTTCGGGTCTCTACGTCGAGTTGATACAGCTCCTCTCGAGTCCACTTCAATACTCCAAACGAGTAGAGTAGGATTGGAACGGCAAGCATATTTGTTGCAGCAACTTTGTTCTTCCCCGACAGTTTCGATGACCAGATCTGTTGGAGTTTGTGCTGATACTTGCCGCGGAGAGAGTTTTTAGTGAATAAAGAAAATATAAATTGATAAATAGGTGATTATTTTTTGAAAAAAATTCAAATTCACCAAATTTTTCGAATAGTCAGTGTATATGGCATTTACGTCCAAATACTTTATTCATAAAAGGTTCTTTGTAGTTATTAATTTGGTTTTGTGTGTGGGTCTGTATTTTGAAAAGTAGTTTTCGTTATATTTTGGGAAAACAGCAACATTGTGAATAACAGACCTCTAAAGAACAAAGTTTAACTAATCAACAGTGGATGGAAGTGAAAAACAAAAGCATATTTTTGTGGAGATACACAAATACAGCAAAAATTTCGAGAGGGAATCGGATTTCAGACACTGAAAACATATTCTCCAAATGGAAATGTTCTCATAAAATGTACTTGGAACTACTTACACAATACTATTAGCAACACACGCTGCAAATTGTATGTAATTGGATGCTTTCGGAAATCTGGTGACTATGAACATTGACAAAGGTCCCATTTCAAATAACCCATTGTTTACTTCTTCATGAATAACTGTGTTAAAATTCGCGGGAAGTTTCGCGAGAAAATTTGAACCCGAAATAATTTTCAGGTACACCTTGTTAGATATGAATAGAGACCACACATTAAAAGGTAAGACCTCGTTAGTCCTTAGCTTAGTTTCGACTTCTGAGGGTTGTCGTTCGTAGGGGTGCGACAGCGGGTTAACGGAAAAAACAGATTTTAAACAGATTTCTTAATTAGGAATAAGTTCACTTTATTTCCTGAAGACGCCAATTTGGTTGGTAAAACGTGCGTCGAATAAAGTATTGCAGTTCTGGTGTTTGTGAAAAGTGCTTGTTTTGGATTTATCCTAATTTTTCAACCTTATTCTGCGCTAAAACTTTTGTCGATCCCTTTGTATGCTGATCTTTTATGTTAACCTCATATCAATGTCATTTTTCAGTGAAAAATAACTCAATTAATCTCTTAAGTAACGGGACAAATCTCGGATGATTTATTACAGTTTATGTTAAAAGTAACACATTCTACAAATTAAAATCCTGCTTTTGGGTAGCTTCCAAGATATGACATTCTGAAAAACTCATCTGCTCATAAGTGGTGATGTATACATTGTCAAAACGAGTAATTTTATATCGTGAATGAGAAACATATGAGCAAGTAATATTCCAACATATTGTTACGCCTTTGAATTGTTGAAATTAAGTGACAAACAGTATATTACATTGTCGTTTCACGAAATTAGGTGTTTGAGTGATTCTCAACGTTTCGCCCACACAAGAGGATAGCATCTTCAAGAATACAGGGTGTGATTTGATACTGATATTGAATTCATTCAACTCTGACCGACTCATAGTTGCCCCAACATGATTAATCGTTAGTTGTATTGATTTTTCAAATATAGTAACATATTTATAAATTAATGACTACATTTAATGTTGAAATTCTAACTCAATAATATTGATACTTATAAAATCTCAACTACACTTCACTACAAAATATACTAAATGAAAGGTAAAAATTTCACTTACATGGAATTCAGCCATCCTCACTGGTAGACACCGATGTTTCGCCGTAAGACACTTGCCTTAGGGCTCTTCAGTAACAATCTGGATAACATTATATAAAAAATCCTGTGAATGATATTTGATTCAATTCTATAACGAATGTTTGGAATATAAAATGTGTAGAAAAAAGTGTTTTTTGTATAATTCGATGTTAATATAAAAGTGTTCATATAAAAGTATTCAGAAGGTACCATTATTAGTTTCGTTGATGATACAGCCGTTCTTTATTGCGTCGATACTTGGAAAGAATTGAATGACAAGGTTGAGGGAGATTTCATAAAAATTGTCAGTTGGTTTGAGAGCAGGTTTATAATAATCAATACAAAAAAAACTCACTCTGTACCTTTCACTTATTTCAACAATAACTTCCTAAATTATACTTTGTTGGAATTTCATAATGACAATGACACAATGACTGTAAATATGAAAGAACATATGAAATATCTTGGCATAATGATATCTAGATAAAAATGTAAGGTGGAATAAGTACGCAGAATATGTTGCGAGTAAAATTAGATCTCTACTGAACAAATATAGGTTTTTCAATTTTTTTTGATATATCACAGCTGCCAACATTATATTTCTGCCTAGTACAGTCCTATATCAACTATAGAGAATTTTGTGGGGAGTAATTACTGATAATCATATCAAGGTTATCAGTGTCACTCAAAAATTGCTCATCAAATTTTTTTTCAATAGAGATTATAACTATCCCTCTGAAACACTTTTCGCAGAATCAAAATTTCATTCAAGTAGATATCTCTACTTCCTGTGTCTTGCAATATATCAAAGGAAATATTGAACAAAATTTCTGACTGTGGATCATTCGCACAATACCAGATTTAAACAAAAAACCTCGAAAATTCCCAAAGTAAGCACATCGCGAAGCCAAAGATTTCTCTCATACTTGTGCCCTATTGCCTATGCAGAAGTTCCATTTGAAATAAAGTCTATCACAAGTGACAATACGGAGAGAAAAAGCACGTATTCTCACAAGTAAGAATAGAAATATTCACAAGTATAAATGAAAATGATTTCACAATTCATCATCGACACCTGCTTTATACGTATATATGTACTTTTATCCATATGTTTTAATTCAAATTTGTCATTATTGTTCACCATGTGGGGCACTATGTAGTGTTGCAATCTTTCTGAACAAGGACTCACCTTATAGAATAGACAGCAACTCTACAAATGTGCTGTCATCAAGGACCATTTTGAGAATAGAACATAAAACATATGACTTCAATTATCCTATGTATATGTTGTATGAATGATGAATAATAGATCTTTATGATCAATAGTTCACTCTGATGTTGTTTGTTCACTAGTTCATGATATTTCATTTATTTTCATTTCAATTGGCATCACGCACAAAACGTCTTAACTTAGTTTATTGTTTCACATTTTTTTATGTCGTGGACAAGCTCTAAGAGCTTCAGTGGATTGTTATGTTTATTTCTGCATTTCTTCTTGTTTATATGTATATGTATTAATTTTCCGAAATATACATTATTATTTTTATTATTTATTTGTGTCGAAAGAATTTTTTCTTTGTAGTAATTCAATGTTTATATGAAAGTAGTTATTTCAGAAGGGCTTTTTTTTCTATTTTGCGTCTGAAAGTTACTTCTTTACATGATCGACACATTTATGTTTGAAGTTTATTCTTTCAAAATTGATTGCTTCCTTCCTTGCCGAAGAAGAGGTTATTGTGTATTAGAACGAAGAAGCCCTCAATTCACTAATAATCATTTCTAGCTATTTTGAAGAAATATTTTCAGTATCAGGTGCTATAATCATCAATACCAATAACAGAAAAATGTTCCCTGCAACAACAACGACATCATGAAAGTTACTACGTTACTTCAGTCGATATTATTTTCGAACAGTTTTTTGAATAATACCAATGATTATTTCTGGTTCCTTAAACATCAGTTGAATTGTATTCAGAAACATGTGTTCTTCAGATAAATCGTCAATTTCATGGAATTCAACTTATATATTTAGTATTTCTCGCTAACGCTTTGGTTTCATAATTGATGTATTCATCAAAAACAACTCCAATGTTGATTTTATAGTTATTACATGAATGGCTGAAATACTGTTCAATAAATAGATATACAGAATAATTTTTCGAACGAAACCCATGTGAAACTGTTTTTAACACGCTTATATTAGCTTCACTTCTATGTTTGTTTGTTTGTTTTTTTGTTTGTACCCTACTCCTTTGGACCTGATTTTGACAAACTTCAAACGGACAGATGTATTTCAAACTTTGTAAAAGTGAGCAAGTGAGACAACTGTGCATGAATATATATTTTATATTGAAACAATAGGGTTTGAGATAGCAAGCTAAACTAAAAAGTTGAAAATAATTAATAGTTTGAAAAACTAAAAAAACACGCCATAATAGCAACACAAACTGAAAAATATAAAATAATTCGAAACAAGTTCGAAATTGTATTCAACATCAAAAATAAGCCCTATTGCTTTATGTGAATAATGACTTTTGATAAGTCTGAAATCAGAATGAATCAATTCAAAACAAAATCAACTTTTTTGTTAATAGATTCATTCTGATTTCAGACTCATTAGAAGTCATTAGTTACATCAAGCCATAGGACTCATTGTCAATACTAAACACAACCTTAAATTAGTTTCGATATTTTTTTTTAGTTTGTGTTGCTATCGAAGCGTGTTTTCTACGTTTTTTAAACTATTATTTATTTATGAATATAATACATATTCTTTGAACAACATAAACTCAATATAGGAACAAATTTTTTCAAATAATCCAAGCTGTTTCTGTGGACTTCCAAAGAAAAAACTTCAATGATTTGACTAAAAATGTACATATTTATATATAGTGTGTAAAAGCCAAATGGAATAAATTCTTTATTTCGGTTACTGTTATTTTTGAGAAAAATTCCGAAATACTCCAAATTTGAATTATAATTTGACATTCTTCAACGTAAAAATGCCACCCCTACCTTCAACCCCCTTCGAATGACGGGTACAATCCTCAATTTTTTAAATTGGAATCATAGGTTTGTGATGAATCGTTTGAATGGTGTCTTTATTCTTCATTCAAAAATGTTATCGCTTTTGAGTTCATTGCAGTTCATTGAGTTCATTAGTTTAAAAAAAATGAAAATCATGTGGTTAACTAAATTCGATAAAATACACTGAAAACTTCTTGCAATATACTCATTTCATGTTGAGGTATTGATAATAAGAAAAGAAGCAAAAACCATAGCAATGTTCTTTTTGGGTGGTATCCTTTAAAAAACTGTAGATAATCTCCGTGGTAACGATAGTTTAAAACTTTTCATTTTGAGTTTATTACAACAATTAAGATAAAATGAATTGAAATCATGTGGTTGCAAAAATTCGATGAAATACACTCAAATACTAAAATGTAATTTGACACCATTTTGAAGTAGCAGTTGAATTCCAAATAAATATCGCCATTCAAGTTGCCCTCAATGAAAAAGTGACCAATGATATGATTTTCTACAATACCTGCCCAAACATTAACCTTTTGAGGGTATTGCCTGTGTTTTTCTTTCATACAGTGAGGATTTTCCGTTGGCCAGAAGCGGGAATTTTGCCGATTAGTATGACCGTTAAGAGATAACAATATCATCCAATCAAAAAATATAACGTCTTCTGATTGGATGATATTATTATCCAACATGTCCATCATGTGCTCACAAAAATAAGTTTTTTTATCAAACTCGTTTCTCATGAGCCTTAGAGTAGGTATCATTTTATAGGTATGCATTTTATTTTCTTTCAATATGTTCACTTTCGATGTATGGCTAACATTGAATGTAGTAGATGCCTATCTACTCGATGTATGTGCGTTTTCCTCAAACTCAAGCATCACATCTGATATTAGTTACTCACTCATTGCATTGGCAACTGTTTTTTTATCTACCCCACATGACCAAACTCGCGAAACTACTTCTCTATTTTGCTTATTGTTCCTTGAGATATGGGCGGTAAATTGGGAAGTTTCTCATGAAATAGGCGAGCTACTCCCTGTTCTTTTCGGGTTTTATCGCCGTAACCAATCATTTGTAAAATTGTTATTTTATGTATTTCCGTCAATCTAACTATTCGTCAGACTTGAAGTTAACGAACATTCAACTTGAATTAATATTCTGACAACTCATGTTGTAACATACAAAACAATTTGACAAGGCGTTTCAAAATAACGTTGCCACAGAAATTATTTACAGTTTTTCAAGGATGCCATCTAAAAAGAACAGTGCTATAGTTTTCACTTTCTTTCTTATTATCGATACCTCAACATTAAGTAAGTTTTGAGTATACTGCAATAAGTTATAGTATATTTTATCGAATTTCGGTAACCACATGATTTCAATTAATTTTATCTCAATTGTTGCAATAAACTCGAAAGCAATAATATTTTTGGATAGAGAATGAAGATACTTTCCAAACGATATATCACAAGCCTACACTTCCCATTTGAAAAATTGGGGGTTGAACCTGTTATTCGACGGGGGTGAAGGTAGGGATAGCATTTTTTCGTTGAAATATATCGAATTATATTTTCAATTCGACGTGTTCCGGGATTTTCCAAAAATATGTACAGTAACCGTAATAATGAATTTATTTCATTTAGCTTCTATTTGGGAAAATTCAAAGCATTATGTTTTGATAAAATTTTTGTAGGAACAGTGTTACTGAGCTTTAGAAACAGTGGAAAAATTACATTTACTCAATTTCAACATTCCACTATTTCGGGTGAACCCACTTTATTTTTGTCAGAAGTAATCAATCAGAAATAATATACTAGGGGGGGCAAATGGAAACGAAAAAGGCAGACTTCTGAGAGCTGATTTTTAGAAAGAAAACGAGTCAATTCACGGCAGACTTCTGAGCATATTTTACCCTTGTCACTTCCACCCCCTAATCATATTGAAATTTTAAGGTTTGAATCACACCTTAACGAGAGAGTGGAAATGATATAGTTGAAAATATGGTTGAAATACTTTTCCTTTAAAATAAATGCCTACTATGAGAAATTAGCATTGTTTTGTTATCAATAAATCACTATGTATAGTTTGATATGAAATATACCGTTTGGTTGCTTTCAAAGTAAACATTTGAGACCCATTATGTGATGACAAATTCGTATCCAGTATAAAATACACTTTGAATATAATGTTTATTATATATCCTGTCATTATATATTTGTATAATTGCAATAAAATATGTTAATACAATCTGAAGTGTTTCTGTTCGTGAATTCTTCTTCCACAACTTCCACATTTCTACATTCATTCAGACGACCTTAAACAAGAGCAACTAAATGTCAATATATTTGTTTGTATGCTACAAGGAAATTTTATTACTGATCATGTTTGATCAACTTTAACAAATCGAAACTATATGCTTTAAGAAAATCAAACTTCATGGTCCAGATGTGATTGTGAAATCAGTTAGAAGAGTTGAGAAATACTATGGTAACTAACGGTACATCAGATTTGATCTTTTGTTAAAAATTGAAAAATGTATTTTTCAACTTAGAATGGAAAATATTTATAATATCCGAGGGCAATACATTCGGGATACTACCTATTTTAGAAGAGAATTAACGTTTAAATAAGATTGAATTGTGTCGTGTGATATGGATTCGATTTTTTTGTAGAATGTTCACAAAGTGAATTTGCAACCGAAATGATATTTCAAAAATTTTGTGAAAGGTACATGCACTATGAAGAAATATTCTTTTCTTCATATTCAGCCAGCCGAGTTCCTTGAGTTCAACCGATACATGGGAATATCTTCTCAAACCGTATATCAATATAATACATGAATTCTGAAATCACATCGCCGAAGGTGAGGTCAGTCTGATGAAACAATTCATTTCGCTGATTCAGAATATATCGACATCCATGCAAGAGTTTTATCTCACCGAAAGATTTTTTTATTAAGGTGGTCGACATGTGTCGTGAATCTTAGTTAATAGTCCGTACACAAATCCAAGTTTTTGGCATTGTCGACTACTGGGAGGATTCCATTGTTAATTTTGATAACAAAATCTTTCAGACATTTTAAACGCTTAGCCTCAGATCCAAACAATAACCCTACAGATTTGGAAGGATTCATTTGGAGATAGTGGTTATTAGATAGAGTTACTAAATTATGTATATCAATATTCAGATTGTCTATTGCTAACCTACTATTTTCTGGCTCGAAAAATATGTACAGTTGACTGTCGCCAGCGTAAAAGTGTGATTAATACCATGAAACGATGTTTTTCAGAAATGAGGTATACACTGAAAACTACAGAAGGCCTAAGATCGTTCCCTGTGGAACTCCGCAGGATAGATATAATAGCTGCAGAATTGATTGTTCAATTTTCACTGCTTGAATTCTGTTACACAGATAATTGCTTGTTAAAAGCCTTGCAATGTGGTGCAATCCAATGTGGTGCTATTAAAAAACAATGATCAAAAGTATCAAATGCCTTTCAGTAATCCAGAAGTACAAGAGCAGGCAGTTTTCCAGTATGCTGTGAAGTGAATATGTCGTCTGTAACTTTGAGCAAAGCTGTAACGCAGCCAAGATTTTTAATGAAACCAGATTGAGTTTCGGGAAAATCGAATATTTATCTTGGTGATTACGTAACTGCTTTCCGATAACTTTCTCTGATACCTTCGATAAAACACTTAGAATACTTATTGGGCGAAGATCCTGAGAATGTTATGTTTTTTTTGAACAGATACAACGTGTGATACTTTCGATTGTTTCGAAAAATAATTTTTCAGTATGCAAGAATCAACGATATTTATCAAGAAGTCTGTAATAAACGGACAACAATAAAGAATGAGTTTCATACTAAGACCATCTGATCCTGTTTCATTTGTTTTTATTGTGTTCAGTATACTGATAATTTCCTCGTTGGTTATGAAATTGACATTGAATGACATTACGTCTGGTAATTTTTGGCTTAGATAATAATCTGAAGTTGAGGGTTTGGGTTGAAATTAGCCAGATGATCACATATCTTTTTCCTAAATTTTTTTTCTCGATTGAATTCCCATGTCATCAAGATCTTTCCACATAGATTTTCGGGTAACTGTTTGAATTCCAAACTGTAAGTAAGCTTTTTACTCGGTTTTTGCAGCAGTATTGACGTAATTTCTGAGGTTTTTGCAGTAGTTCCATTCTATCGTATTTTTCGTTCTTTCGTACTTCTTGAGTGTCTTATCTCGTTCACGCATTACCATTCTAATATTTTCTATAAATTGGTGGATGAAGCCGGTACTACGTGGTAAGAGATCATCATGAAAAATGAGAAATGAATTTTTTCTGTTTTTTTCCACTTTCATTAGTAACTGAATTTACTGCAGTTTCGTCCTATTAAACTATAGTTTAATGTGAAAGTTTGAAAATGTCCTTATATGACGAATAAAAGTAGTAAAAAACATAGAAAATTTCCATTCCTCACTAATATTTTCTGTCAACCAAGGGGCTGGAGATTTGGTTATTGAAACTGTTTTCAAAGAAGAATGTTTGTTTGATAAAGATAACAGTTTCATTTTGAATTTGTACCCTTTCATGAATATTTGATGTTAGGCATATTACATACAATAATGAGTGAACCAAATAATTATCAAAGGCCTCATAGTTGTCATTCTGGAAACAACGGTATGTATAATGAAAGGGGTTTTTTGGGGAATAATTCCAAATCGACACTACATGTTGTAATTGAATAGTCCAAGAGATCTGGAGTTCTCACCTCAGTATTTGTGACAGATGAATGAATGAAACTTATGATTAGGTCTATCAGGGTGTTCGATCTATTCGTAATACGAGTAGGGGTTTTCATTATTTGTTTGAGCTCAAAATTAGCTAAAAGTTATTGAAGTTTTTCTACCGAACTGTTCATTGGATTTATATATGATCGGTGTTAAAATCTCTAGCACTAATAAAATTATCATATAACGATGTCAGGTTGATAAGACATTTTTCCAAAATTTCTATAAAGTCATGAACAGGATATGATGGAGGGCGGTGAATTGCTCCAATACAAACCTTTTTTTGTTAGTGAAAGATAATCAAAGTTTTTCAATGTCGTTCACTGGCATTTCTTTGATGAGATGGAAATTACAGTCACATCGATGTTTTGAAAATTATTCTCTTCATAGTTTTTTATCAGATTTATATTAGTTGCCGTGGTCTGAAATCATTAATAAAAATAATATTGATGGAAAGATAAACACTT
>WOGR01012956.1:0-10011 GCA_015342045.1 Leptinotarsa lineolata | reverse complement strand
TACCCAATAATAGATTAACCTCTACTAATAAAAAACTTTTTGGTATCAGATTGTTTAACTCTCTACCAGATTTTATCAAAGAAGCTCCAATAGCCATGTTCAAAGCAAAATTGAAAACTCACTTACAATGCTCTGCCTATTATGACATCTCTGAATTTGTATTTCCTCAATGTTAATCAATCAACTTGTGTGTAACTTTTCTTTATTTTCATTTTTTGTCAACATTCAAAATTAATTTTGAATTTAATGTTAAATTTTTAATCTTAGAATTAATTAAATGTTTAAATTAAACTTTTAATTAACCCTTTTAACAATCATAGAAATAAATTTTATAAATTCTGAAATTTGGACTAATTACCGTTTATTTTATACTATTTAATTAGATTTAGAATTAGTTGTAGTCAATGACTTGTCAATACAGAATGTCGTGTAATATTGACGAATAGAGTACAATACAATACAATACAATACAGTTTCTTCGGATCGAGATTTGGGAAGTAAAAACAAACTTCACTTCCCGAAAGAATTCGTTATATCTGATACACTGGTGGATCATATTTGCCTTTCTCAAGGCAACAATACCAAAAGGTCTTTTTCAAGATCTGGTATTAGACAATAAAACTTTTCAGTTCTATAACTGTCCTTGTTAGGATTTTCTTGAAGAATTCGTTGCTGACGGCTTTGTGCCGCATCGAGGGGCAACTAGCCGGCCTTCTTGGACGTATTCGAGGTACCTAGGCTCGAATACATCGGGACGTACCCCGACCCAGCATATCTACAGGGCAGCCTACGTGGGCTGTCCTATTGCACTGGTATCTGGGGGCTTTAAACGTCCGTATGCCTCCGGAGGTTGTTCTCTTCCACGGTCTACGGATATTAGGCAGGTCGAGTAGCGGAAAAGTGTGTCGGTTAGGTTAGGGATCATAGGGAACCCTCTAGCCCGGCCTTGTGCCATCGTGGTGGCCAGTTGTACCCCCACGGCGCCTCTTAGACTAGCTACAAGGTACGGAAACTAGTAAAGTCGAACCTTGTTTTCAAGGGTGTCTTGCTTCCCGAAATCTTCAAATATGCAGGAAACGCAAGGTCCTCATGTGTTGGGAATTTGTCTAGCTTTAGAAAACACCGACGTTAACAGATTCTCTGTTGGACTAGCACCTGCCGGCTCTGATCTTAGTGTGGTAGGCGGTCTCGGGGTGGAAGGTCTTTCGCGACCTCACGCCCAGCTGGGTACTACTTTAACGAGACAACCCGAGGTACCGTCTTGGCGACAGAATTAATTTTGTTGTTCCGGATATTCAGACGGTTCACTCCGTCTGGAATGACCCTCCTGGTACTGACGAGGAGCTAGTACTCCGAAACCGGTCTATTGGTGATCGTTCCAACCAAATGGAACTGATATCTGCTTTTCATATATATCAAGTTACTTGCGACTAATCTTCCAAATGGAAGACGTTGCAAAGGTGCCTGACGGTTTTACTTCAGCTTTCTGCGCGGCATTAGCAGTGTTAGATGTTGTTTTTCCGTCGGGTATCTGCCACACGTACCTACAAAGTCGTAGGTTCACATGAGAGTAAGATGTTTTCATCCAAGTTGCGAGTAGAAATACGATCTGCTAAGGTTTATAACGTTCACGATTGAACAGCAGGGATATATGAAGGATTAATTAAAAAAAATTATAAAAGTAATTTCATATAAATACCACTACATAAATGCTGATACCACTAATTCATCCATTAGGGTTTTTTAAAAGTGTATTTTCATTTAATGTTTTCCCTTTACTATTAAATTATGAAATAAATAGAATTATCTTACAAAAAGCACAAGAAACATATCACACCATGGCAAAAATTTCGTCACAACTGAAAAACATCAATTTGGCAGAATAGTGAAACTAAAGATACCAAGCCAGAAAAGGCAATAATTGCAACATGAAACTTTTTATTGATTATTTTTCTCAACCATTAAAACCATGATGAAACAGTTGAACAGTTTTGCAGTGATCAAATGAAATAGACTTGTTTAACCAATTGAAATTACCATAATTCGGTGTTCATATTACACATGTATACTAACATTTGGATTCTGAAACTAAATTTCTCAAGTTTATATTATCGTTTTCTTTTTCAGGAAATATTCTCAGCACATATTCCTCGTAAACCAAATTCAATCGATCAAAATGAGTACAATCAAATAATTTTTATAATTTTGCTTTTAAGCAAATGCTTTAATATACAATAATTTAAAACAAAATCTCTAGATGAAACTACTTGATACTTGATGAAGATCCATAACATATTCATGTAACACTATAATGTGAGATGAACACGCCTGAGGAAGCTATTGCATTGAGTGTTGCAGTTTGTGAAAATCTCACAATAAGGTGTTACTTGAATATAATATATCAAATTATTATATACTCAAATCATTTACTTAGCACTCGGGATATGACCCTTGAGAAATTCACTTACTCATATCAAATCAAATTTGTGCATTTTTGAGATGTGACATAATTTTTCCAGTTGTGTGATATGATAACATCAACAAAATAACATTCTACAGAGTTCCTTCACAGAAAGGGCAATTAGTGCAATATGTAACTTTATTATTGAATAATGTTGTATAATGTTATGTATAATGCTGCTATTTTTGTATAAATGTTTTTATAAATATTTCATTGAACTTGTCATTTCTACATGTATCACATACCTTTTTTTTATTTTTACTTTCTAGCTTATTTGCATATTAGGATATCCTATTTTCAATATAGATTTATCTGATATCTATCTGATCTAATAATAATTCAGTTACTTTCATATTTTGTATGCTCAAATACTTTAGCATTTCTCTAAGACTAACATTATCTCAAATTCGATATGATATGGATAATATTCACAAAATAATCGTTTCTCATAAAATGAAGAAAAACTTTGGGTAAGACAATGTTTCCAACGTTTCTAATATAATCAAATTACTATCATTATTTTCTGTTATTTACTTATTCAATGATCTGAAATCTGAAAAAATAAGATTAAAAGTAGAGAAATTAATGAAATAAAAAATTACAGCACAGGAATATTCCTGAACTAATCTGATGAAGCACTTATGGAATATGTTACTCACGACGTTTCAATTGTTTTTATGAACAATCGTCTTCATCCGAAACTTTTCAATTTTATTATTCTTATATTTATGTATTATTTATATACTTGTGAGGTACTATTTGGAACCTTTGGTGTAGTAATATTATTTATATCATATTTATTCTCAACAGTATTTATTTCAGTTTCATATTGTTATCTGTCAGCCTTAATATTATTATTTTAGTTCATATCATTTACTTCACATCCATTTCTCAAATTATCAAGGTTGTACTTCTAGTCAAAGTACGAGAAAAAAAGATGATTGATAACTACAGAATTTCTTCTAATAACCAACTAACTGCTAACTAAAATTATCAAGGGAGTCCCCTGATGAAGCTATCTTGGTTAGTAAAATGAGCATAGAGAGACAGTGGTGTAGAATTAAATTATTAAGGAGTTTAAACAATTTTGTGGTAATATATTAGTACCTAATATTTTTACTCTTGTTCTTATTTGATAGCCAAAGTAATAAATCATTTTAGACCATAGTAAGTTGTACAAAATAGAGCAACCGAAGAAGTGCATTCGTTACTTAGATTTCTCAAAAATAGTTCTCAGTATTAAACTCAGGGTACAAGATAAGGAGAGCCAGTATAGGAAAATCGAAAACTGTGAGAGATACAATGCTGTTGAATTAGTAAAATGTTGTCCATTTTGGAGCTTATTCAAATGACCTTTAAACATTTTAGAAATTCCGTCAAGTTTCGGAGATATTCGGAAAAAAATGAAAATCTGCAATTTCGTTTCATTTTTTTCTGAGAAACCATCACCAATTTCAATTTTTCATATCACCCGGAAAAAGAATCACCCGGTATAAGTTAGTTTTGTCAGCGACAACTCCACTGATGTATCTCCGTAATCGTTTAATTAGTAACATTTAAAACGTAACTTTTTTTTTCCTAATTTAACCGACTTTGTGCTCCTTACAATTTCCAATAGTCATATGCTGGCCCTCTTTATCTTGAGAGACTCCGTATATTTGAATATTGTTACTATCACATTGTTATTGAACCAAAGAAATCAAAACAAAAATACTATGGTGACACAGTAGAACAATATGAAAAACTCCAAAAATTTGTTTTATCTGAGTGATGTCTTACTGTGGTAGACAGTAAATGGTGTTGAATTCCCTAATAACTTGAGGGCAATTTTGAAAATATTGAATTCTGAACAACTTAAAATGAGTTGAAAACATATTCTTCAGCATGAAAAACATTTATTCAGAATAGTTTTTTTTTATGTTTTCATTTTTTTCAATTCATCAAATTTTGTAATTTCATTATTCTTTCACTTTTCTACCAATCTAACCAAATTATTTCATTTCATTTATTTGTCGACTCTCAGATTTCAAATCTATAAATATTTTTAGAAAAAGAAAACTCAACAAGAAACATTGTCATCCATATTCAATAAAAAAAATTATTTTGGGTCATATTTTTTCGCTAAGTGGAGGTACAGCTTTGCCAACAAGCTTTAATCTTTAGATCCTTATTATCATGATTATATCTCACAAGGCCACAAAAACTCTCGTCATTTACAGGATTTGATATAAAAATTTAATCAATGATACACACAATTAAAATGAAACACACGATAACGAAAATTTTTGGCTGAATTATTTAGAGTTTTCATACATACAAAAATATTACCTCAGCCTGCAAACATCAAGGAACCAGAATGATATTAATGAACAGAAGTTGTTTTCAAGTACTTCCTCTTCGTTATCTTTGAATTCCAGTAAGTATCTTCTTAGTAAATTAGGTTCTGCTTTGTACAATGACGACCTCAAATTCATGCTGAGTAATAGAGATGTTTGCTTCTTGACGTGTTCATGGAAAAACTTCAGCTCAGAATTTAAAGTTCTATTGAATAGATCCGACTGTTCGCCATCAGCTAAGCTGATAGCTAAAAAAATTTGTTGAGCTAGAAACATCATGAGCGATTCTAATGATTTCCTAACGTAGTCATAATTCAGCTTATCTATCCAAGGATCTGCCAGACCTGAATACTCATACATCGCGTAATGTAAAAACGCACTGAGTTTCTGGTTGGGCAAGGTATCACTGAGGTGTTGATGTTCCACCATTCCCAAATACGTCAGTTCATATTCTTGAGGACCCTCGGAAGGTTCTGTAATCTTAATAAAATTTCGGGCATCTAGAGTTTTACAGAAGAAATGTGCCAGACACAGAAGCATTCCGTAAGTGAGAGTGTTTCCTATAGGTAATTCAAACTTTGGCACGCTAAAGTCGTTTTCTATAATTTGAGTAGCAGTATCTGGAATAAAGTCATCCATGAGCACGATTAGATCCGGGTTCGTTTTGTACAAAATCGAGAATCCAATGAAGACAGACTTTATCAATCTGAAAAATAATAAGCAATATTGATAAAGCATGAAATTCTATTTTTGGTAGGATATTAACTCTATTACTATCAATATTTTGAAAGATTCAGCATTCAACACAAGTTTAAATATATATTAAGTAGGCCAATGGAAACAAAACGAGGCTGATTTGTCATAACTGGAGATATGTCGATTTTTTTAAAAGGAACATACTTTTTCATATTCTTAACTTCGTTACTTCCACCCCCTCAGAGTGCGATCCAACTCTTTCAGGGGCAATTTCTAGAATAATTTTATGTAATTACCACCAAGATTTCGAAATAGAAAAAACTTCCTATGAAATCATGGTTTGCTGAGTAATGTTTTTTTAGCAGATCCAATCCGCTATTCAGAAGTGCATACTGCAAAATCAAATCACAGCTTGAATCAGTCACCAAAAGCATCAAAATTAGTAAAGAATAACATTATCAAAACGCTCACAAAGACTTTTGTCATTGATAGAAAACAGAATATGATAATGAGTTTCACTATTAGATTGCAATAACTGGCGATTATAAATAACCAAATATCGATGTGGTTCGAGGAAAATAGATTTACTTTATTTTCCTTCATACAAGTTAATAGTTATTGTATGCAGTTGAATCAATCTTAAGAATATTACTCATATGGTTTCAAACTCCATATATAGAGCTATAAGGGGCCTACAAATTCTGACAATTATAATTACAAATATTCAAATATCCATTCACATATTTATGTATCAAATTGGGCAGTCCGCAATATTAAATTTAGAGGAACGTCACTTTATTTTTTTGCTTTTTCTTCAGTAGACCCTTTCATTCGATACCCATATCTTGGGTTGCATGAAAAAATTAGTCCGCCATCTTAGGTGGTTCGCCATATTGGATTTACAGTGACGTCATTTCATTTTTATTTTTTTTTCGTCAAACCCTTCCATTTGCTACTCATATCACGAGGGTACATGAAAAACTAATCTGCCAACTTGGACGGTCCTCCATATTGGATTTGAAGAGTTCGTACTCTCTTCAGCAAACCCTTTCATTTGACACCAATATCAGAGCAGTGCATGAAAAAACTAGTCCGCCATCGCAGGCAGTCCCCCATATTCATCCGCCATTCAAACTAAACGTGCATGTATAATTTCAGTTCAATTGTTTGAGGATAACTGCGTTAAGATTCAGTCGTCAGATTTAACCTGAACTAACACAAACATTGCGAGTCAAACAAAAGCTTATGAAAATGTTGTCGTATGGTATGACTCGGAAAAGAGTATTTATTTTTTTTTAATAGTTTTCCAACCAGCAAACAGCGGACCAGGGAATTTCAAGACACAGGTTTTTGCCCCAATTGAGAAGCGCATCGTCCTATGACATCTACCGGCCATATCGAAACAAAACAAAGTCCTGTCAGCTGTTTTCAAATATATTGTGGTGGTTTCTTGTGCTACCCGTGAATGAAAGTGATTTATTTTACCTATTCACCAGTTTCTCATGTCTATAATAAAAGCACTCAAAACATAACTGCCACAAATTCACAAGTTAATAACTCAAAACACAAAAAACCTCAAAACAATAAAAATAACCTATGTTTAACATTGAGTTCTCCCGATCAGCTGTTAGCACCATCAGTAGAAATTATTTCCGATACTAAAAGAAACAGAATGGCATTCTTCAGGAAATGACCAATCTTAAAAGAAAAAACTTCTTTTTAGTTTAGTGCAAAAATTCAACAAAAATTATGGAAAGTTGCGAATTGGCATCAGAATATCAAACATAAAACGCCTTATGATTGAAATATTCAATAATACTCAATTCAACCAAACTTCAAATCATAAAAGTACCACATCGCTGATTTCCAAGAACACAGAATCTAATTATTTTCACCGAGAAACGCCGATTCCTTGAACGACCGTCGAACGCACTCGGAGAATTTAAAGGGCATGCGATAGGTAAATTAATTGTTTTAGGTGATAATAACAAGAAACTGAAAGCTTATGATATGCTGTGGTAAAGAGAAATTGGTCTTGGATTTTTCTTTTCAATTTATATTTACCTAGAAATATGCGATATTATTATAACTGCTCGAAGACCAGCAGAATGACTTTCAAGATATATTTCAATAAAACGCAAAACCTTTTGCTTTCATATTTTACTCATTGACGAAATGTATCTTTCAACTATTTTTATATGTAAAAGAATAATTTTCACAAAGTTGAAATAGAACCCAACATTTTCTCCCCTGTATTAAAACAACAAACTAGTTTTGAATAAATCTTTCTTCAAACTGAATTGGACACGGCGGCGATAAATGCTATCTTGAATCTTGATACCTACAACTCTTTTACTCTGCCATTTCTACCGGAGTGTATGTTGACAATCCTAACGGCAAATTGTCCCTGGGTAGCTTATTATACATGAATATGATATCTCCTTTTACTGAATTTTGAAACTACTTGAACCTCTTAGTGAGTGGGTGATTATTCCCTTATTCAATGGTTTAAGAAATTTTCAGAAAGTTGTGAACATTGTTAACGGTTTATCAAAATTTACTTGATTTCACTTGCAGTGAAAGTTATTGGTGGTTTTGCTACACTAGACCTACCTATGAAGAAATGATTCGGTGTAAGTTTTTTGAGATCCTTTCCATCTGAGAGACATGTCAAAGGTATACCGTTTACTATATGTTCCACTTCTAGAAGTGTTATAATAATTACTCGTCTGGGTAATTTTTTTAGGAATATTCATCGATACATAATTTACCGATCGTACCATGCGCTCCTACTACCTACACTCACTGGTGGAATAAATTTCCAAATGATTTCCCGAGATAGCATCTTCCTCTTGATCAAACCTTCATCTTAATCTTTGATTATTTCTTTTAATTCTCGATTTACTGAATTCAGATTTGAATGAACCATTGTCGCTTCAAATTTATAAAAATAGTCTCCTCCGGGAAATTAATCTCCTGATTGCCAAAATTGCCGAATCTTGGTGAAAAATTCTGCGAGGTCTACATAGATAGCTCTAATTGAGAGACATATGAAGAGTTACACTTACATTTTCTTCATCCAATCGATAATCCTTTCCAGTATAGGTGAAGGCTATAGGTGGTTTCTGGTGACGTTGCTCTGGAAGTTGCCACACTGAGGGAATTCGAAGTGTCCTTATATTTCAGAAAATGCAGTTTCGAAAATTTCTGACTCATTTTATATAGAGTCTGTTTCATACCGGCACTATTGTTTTTTTGGATGAGAAAGTTTAATAAGTACTTTGATATATGTCTTTGCTGTCTAAAATGATCAGCTTTTTGTTCTGAGGAGGAAGTTCTTTAGAGTCATCTGTTCTTCCTCCCAAACAGATAATTTCTTCAAGATATGACGACAATTGATAGTTTTTTTGATTTTTGTATAGGCCAGTTTTTCAAAACCCTTTTTGTTATTTTCAATTCTTTATCGATTCTTGCCTTTGTAGGTTTTTGCCAAGTTGCTTGATGTTGTGTTGATATCTGAGTTTAATGGAGTTTGAAAATATCCTTATAGGACGAAACTGCAGTAACGTTACTTACAAATAAAAGTGTTAAAAAACATAGAAAGATTATTTTCTCATGATGATTTCCTACTACATAGTAACGGCTACGTCCATCAATTTACATGAGCTGTACTTTTTATCAATACAAGGTCATGAAATCTGATAACGAAAAAATTTTTGTATTTCCTTGAGTAATTGGAAAATTGGAAAAACAATATTACCACCAAATCTATCTCTCAATTCTCTTATATTTCTATGTGTTATCCAACCTAATTGAGTTTTTGATAATGCTGGCCAGTTCTTACGACCTTCAATTACCTCTCGACTAGTGATTAGATCCCATTTATTTTATCCTAACGAAAATTGTGGTTTTGCTTGAGCCATATTGGCAAAATCGATATGTTCAGATGACTACATTTTTTTCATGATTTTTTTATCAACCATCTGTCAAGGAAGATCCATAAAATGTAGTTCTATTTTTGTTTGCTATTCCAAAAAGAATTTTTTTTTTAAATAATCTCTAACAAGTTTCTTTGTGGGTCCCTTTCAAACCTAACTTTGTTACTTCCTCAACTTTTGAAGAGAAAAGAATCTGGGCTCAGCAATGACTGACAGTCAGTCGGGATATAACCTTCGCCCTCGCAATCAACACACATACTGCTGATGATGCCTGCCGCAGTAGTAGATGAAACGTTTGGTACATCAGGTTCCATTCGACCACGGCCCACCAGCCCTGATTTTTTTTATTTATTTAAGCCTCAACCGCCAGGGTTATTGGTTTCACAGTTATATACATATGTTTTATTATACAATAAGTGATTCAAATTTAACTTGTAACTCATACTTCATCTGGGTAATTGATGTCTTTCAGAAATTTTAATTGTTTATCATTTGACTGACCGTTCAGTAACACTTTTAGATCTTCTGGGATTTCATTTGCTAACCTTTCATCTGTGTATAGTGGGCATTCCACCAAAAA
>WOGR01012955.1:0-10011 GCA_015342045.1 Leptinotarsa lineolata | reverse complement strand
TTCATTCGATGGTTGAGGAGTATTTTGATAATTATCTTTCCATTGTATTATCTGTGACTAATTGAGAAACATCAAACGAAATCTGTTTTACAAAAATGAGTGATGAACAAAGAAACCATGTCAATTTCCGTTTGAAACAGTTTATCTCGAAAACGGTTCAAAATAGAAATAGTATTATCTGAACAAAGTTAATCTAAAATTGGATTTAGAGCTCAAAAATGTTGAAACAAACAGGGTGTTCTATTTGAAAAAATTGAGTTCCACTCATTTTTTCATGAGATCAAAGTATCTGCATTTTTTGAAGATCCTGTATGAGGCAAATGAAAATATGACTCGGAAAAAAGATCCTCATAGTATCACTCTACTCCATTTCAAATTTGATCGTTTTAGTGCAAGAGAGTTCAAGATTATCAGCATTTATAAAATTTAATGTTTGGTAAAAAAAATATCGAAATTAATTTATATCTTCCAAACGGTGATAGATAGGTATAGGGAAATAGTATATGAATTTATTGACAAAGTGATAATAAATCATAATATGATATTATATATGGGGTGTTCTATTTGAAAAATCAAAATGCCGCTTCGTCTAAAATATTTTAGGCGTGTAGGTCATATTGACTTATGCATACGGTGAAATTTTCAGGTTGATCCGTTAAATAGTTTGCCAGAAACGGCTAATTAACGCTCATCGTGAAAAGCCCTGTATAATGTAAATGTAACTTGAAGAAATATGTTTCAATTACATAACTACTATCAGAACTGTTGGGTTACAGATTTAGGTAGATTTATTTTCACGAAGATACATTCAGTATATTTTTCAGTATTGTGTTATAGAATTTGGAATATGATAAAGATCAATCAATATCTGTTATTTCATAATATCAACATGGTTGCGAGAGGTGCTCTAGTTGTAGATATTGACACAGAAATGTTAAAAATAGTCGAGTACGGCGTGAAGGAACATTAAACGGAATCAAGTGTAGGATTTCGGAGAAATCAATACGATTATTGATTATTTTATATATGAATATTCTCAATTCGTTTCTTATTATTATAAGTAATGCCTGAGTCTTTCACCTCGGTTTTTCCACCCAGATCATCTCCATCCATATGATATTCAAATTTGGTTTCATCTTTCAAACGGGATATTGTTAACGTATAACATATTTTTATATTGAAAAATAACGTATTGGTGTAACTCTATTTCACAATGTTGTTAATGTCTTTTTGCAATGATACGCAGTCTCTAACAGTTTAAATACCTTTAAAAATTTTGAGATCATCTGCAAAGATCAGACAATGTGAATGATGTGAGGCCGAGGCCGAGAATAGAAGAGGTCCTAGATTTGATCCCTGAGGAACACTGGAATTAGCAAGGAATTTTCCCGAAGTGTTTCCATCATGTGTAAGAATGAAATATATATTTCTCGAATAATTTCTAATGAATTCAAGAAAATTCCTCGCCAACCCAAATTTACTAATTTTTACCAAAAGCACATCATGATTTACTTGATCAAAGGCTTTACGTAAGTCCCTGAATATTGTGTCCAATTGAGATTTATTTTGTAAAGTTTCAAAAGCATGATTGCTAAAAATAAATAAATTAGTATTTACTGACTTCTGGGTCATAAAGCCATGCTGTTCAGGTGCTATGTATTTATTAGCGATTTTATAGTTTCGAATATATAATTCACTCCAATAACCTAGACGGAGCGCACACAATTGAGACACCTCTCTAACTTTCAATTTCTATTTCATTCCCCGATTTGAATATAGGTATGGTAATAGATGTTTTCTAAAATCCATGAAAAATATGTGTGCTTAAGCACACCATTACATGGTTTTGACACTCATGTCGCTCAGATGATAAGCATAGCTGTCGATATCATCTATCCTCTACTAGCATAGTAAAATTATCAACATTGTCAAGAAGAGTTTATAACCAGTTCATTTTCTGTGATACAGTATTATTTTATTCAAAATGAAAAATTATGTTATGTCTCCGAAGTATAAAAAAACATTGATATTCTGATTTCAAGCTGGTTCTATTCGGCGAGCAATGTCGCCCCCAATAATGACAATCAATGTATTTGTTTGCAGATTGAAGGAAAAAGGCGATGAGCGTGTAATTGCTGCGATATTTACCTTCCTCTCTCGTAGAGGACATCACAGTTGCACTTTCGCACGGCCCAGCCAACCCCAATTCCTAATCTGGATCGCTTAAGGCTACATGGGAGATCCTAAAAGTGACCTATTTCAGAACAGAGACGTATTATCGAAAATTATTAACAAATATATTCGGGATACTTTCCATTCTTAATCACTTTCTTCTCGTTTGCTTTTCATTCATTTCCAAAAAAAAACACTATTCTTCAATGGAAGAAACGAAATCAAGCGAAGATGTTGCCAAACTCCATCGAAACTTTCACACCAATCCAAATATGTAAAATTATGACACCCCTGTTTGAAGATATCTATACGTATAAAATATAAGGTGAATGTTCAAATTTCGCGGGCTATGTAAATTCGTTTAGCGATTTTTTCAGTTTTATTTGTTGGTACATTCATCTCGGACATATGTTCACAGTTTCAGCTGCTCAGTATGTTCAGTTTGTTGGTGGGAGGCATAAAAGTTAGAAGTGTTTTGAGTTGCTCAGTATATCGGCATGTTGGCTGGCTCATGCCATGCAATTTTTTCGAAAATTTTGGGTATGAAGCGTGTGGCAGCAAAATTCGTTCCAAAATTGCTGAATTTTCACTGTAAAAACCGTCACATGAGCATGGCTCAGAAATTGTTAAATGATGTCAATGGCGACCCAGATGTGCTCAAAAAGGCATTAACTGGTGACGAATCATGAGTATATGGTTATGACGTCGTAATAAAAATTCAATCGTCCTAATTGAATAGCCCAGGAGAGCTAAGACTAAAAAAAGCACGCCAGGTTCAACCAAATGTCAAAGTTTTGCTCACTATTTTCTTCGATTACTATGGCGTCGTGCATCACGAGTTCTTGCCACATGGTCGTACGGTCAATAAGGAGTACCATCCTAAAGTTAGGCGATGCTTGCGAGAAGCAATGCGCAGAAAAGGCCAGTATAGTGGAAAAACAATTCATGGCGTCTGCATCAAGATGATACATCTGCTCACTTGTCATCGTTTGCTCGTAATTTTTTTGACAAAAACAGCACCTCAATCATGCCTCAGCCACCGTATTCACCAGATTTGGCCCCCTGCGACTTTTTCTATTACAAAAATTGAAGGGATCCATGAAAGGACAGCGTTTTGCAACGTTTGAGGAGATAAAAACCGATTTGCTGGGAAAACTCCAGGACATTCCAAAATCTAGGTTTTAACATCATATAACAGAAGTTCATGTAGGTAAATCAATAAAAAACATGATAGAGTAAAATAAATTTGAGAATTTAATCAAGTTCAATTTGATTTACTACGACGACAAAGTGAAGACTCCTCTCGAGGGGTCAGGATAAAACTGAGTTTTAATCAAGAATGAAGATAATTGAATGGTTTTACCTCTTCCCATTATATTTCATACAACTTTGTAACTTGGAACATACCTATTTGAACCTATATCTGTGACGTTCCATTAAAAAAACATGAATTCGATACGTCATTCAAAAAGTGAATATCCGTTGACATCTTTTTTTCTCATGATTACTTTATTTCGATAACTTCCCTTTTTCTAAAGTTCCTCTGAAGTATTAAGTTGCCAGGTATCATAAGTGTTGTTACCCGTCCAAGAAAATATAGCATGGTGAAACGGTATCAACGAAATAAATCGAATACGGCCCCTGCGAAGATATATCTCGATCAGTAAATAGTAAATTGATTGTCATTTTGTTTACCATCCAGCTTAAAACACTGTGACTACAACCTTTGAATATGGTGTGTAAGTTACCCCCGAGGCGCACCCCGGGCACTCAGAATTCTCCAGAGAGGATGTCAAAAGCGACCGTGACACGATTGACACGTGACCCGTTTGTGACATTAGAGTTTGAACATCCTTCATTTAAGTTAAGCTTCTTAGTTTCGATAGCTCTCGGTGGGTCCAATATTCAAATAGTTTTGTTTGTTTTCGTTTGTTGAACTTTCAAGAGAACGTTTCGGCGATTTTTCCGAAATATTATAGTTGGATTGGGGCTTTAAAAAACACGCCAATAATAATAATAAAAATCGCTTTGCTAAAAATGGTGACCAATACAGATATGAAAAAAGAAACAAAGGTAAAGGTAGCATCAGACAAAGAAGGTGATGCAAAGCTTAAGGAAGGTATATTTGTTGAACCACAAAATAGAAAAACCTTAAGTGATCAACAGTTTAATCAAAAATTAATTAATGTTGAATTAGCTGCGTAGAGTTCGTTCAAAAGAATTGTTTCGGAGTTTTAAGGGAATGAGTAAGTAGGAAATTACGAATCACTTGTAGAAGAACTACTTGAAAACTACTGCAGAATGGGATGTCGCATGTCTCTCAAAATCCATTTCTTGCACTCCCATTTGAATTTATTTTCAGAAAAATTGGGTGCTGTCAGTGACGACCAAGGGTAAAGGTTCCACCAAGACATACTGACAATGGAGCAACGTTACCAAGGCAGGTGGGATGCAGCAATGATGGGGGATTATTGTTGGTTCCTAATGACGGAAAACGATGAAACATATAAACAAAAGTCAACATTTGCCAAAAGGTTATGCACAAAAGACTTCATTTGAATGTTTTTTCATGTGTATTGTGAATCAAGTCTATCATCCTCAAAATATATTGTTTTTTCTTGTTTTGATCTTATATTTTCCTATATGTGAAAATTTTTGTATAAAATGAAAATAACTATAACTCAAAATCTATACGTGTATTATTGTTTAGGAAGGGTTATATTTGGTACTGGTTTGGACTGAAAATCAACACAGAATGGACGTCTTACAGACATACTGTTTTATAACAGAATGTTGAACAGGTAAGCTGGAAAGCGATTTCGAGCTTACCTGTAACCTCATATAACCCTCTGTTCAATTTTTCAATTTTTTTAATATTCAGTTTATTCAATTCTGAAGTACAAATATTCATATAAAATAAATTCATGTTATATAATTCATTCTCAGTGAGTAAATGACTCCTAAGCATACAAATGCCTGTATTGTGATAATTCACTTATTCATGAACTAAATTTGAAGTGTCCAATGAATATTCAATTACATTTAGTGAATAATAAACACTTATAGATAAATAAATATTGATTTCTTTTTAAAAAATATCAATTATTACTGGATTTTCGATAAGATATTGTTTTACGAGAGTTTTATTTTTTTTATATTATTGATATTCTTCAGGTTTATTGAAAGCATGTTGAATAGTCTTGGACCAAAGAAAAAGACGAATCTCTGCGTATGACTCTTTCTGTAAAGTGGTATTTGGATATTTGAGTTTTCTGAGAATCTTGTGGGTCTGGGTATATTAGTTCTACATTTTTTAATGTTTGAGAGCATCCTTATTACACACTGGTAGCTGTACAGACATCGTACATTTAATAATTTTGTTTCCTTGTAAAACTTTTTCGTTGAGAAGCATCAATTGTTTTTCATATTATTTTCAGTAGCGAATTTTGTACCGATTGTAAGCGATGCAGCGTATTGTTGAAAGTACCACCCCATACTATAATACAATATCGAATTATTGATTCTGCTAGGGAGTTATATAGTGTTGTCAAGTTTTTTTTTTGGGTATATAGGTATGTCTCGGGGGTTGTAAGATTTATGCATGAGAAGTCTCATTCTTTTTATGACATGTGCCACTTGTTCATCCCATCTCAAATGGTGGTCAATAACTACACCCAGATATTTCATGGATGTTGTTTTCTCAAAAGTGGAACAATAACAAAATAACCGGTTTGTACAACTAAGATTATGTAGATACATTTCGATATTGCTTGACTGATCACTCGAATCCAATGAGAAAGTCATGAATTTGGTTTTATTTGACATTCAAACTTAGTAAATTATCATTTAACCACATCTATTTCTGCAGTGGGTATGTAAAACATCATGCCATGTTTTACCGTCGAATATTAAGGCTGTGTCATCAGCATGGCAAACTATGTGCCCCTGAAAATATCTGATTTGAGTAATACTGTTTATGTAAACAATGAATGGAATTGTTCCCAAAACTGTTCCCTGAGGCACACCAACAGATATATTGAACTGCCTACTGAATTCATTACCAATTTTTACTCTGCGTCCTCTGTGATAAATAACTTTGCATAAACTGTAAAGCGTTTCCCCGTATGCCACATCCAAAGAGTTTTCTCAGTAGTATGTCATGTGACACAGTGTCGAAATCTTTTGCAAGGTCAATAAAAACCGCTAGAAATTTTGATGACATTTCCAAGGCTTCCACTGTTTGTTCCAGAAAATCTAGAACGGCATTTTCAGTACTTTTGTTATTTATAAATCCAAATTGCTTGTTTCGTTATCAAGTGATGTTTATTGAAAAAGTCCACCAATCTTTTTTTTTACTGACTGCTCGAATAATTTTGCGAAATTTTTAATAAACGAAAATGGTAGATGATTACTAGTGACATTATGACATTATGTTTGCCACTTTTATACACAGGAGTTACTCTTGAATCTTTCCACTGATATGGAATAGTTCCGCTTTTAAAGCGAAACCAAATTTGAGATGCAGATTCTTATATACATTGAAACATACTCTCTGTGTTTCAATATTCAAATGCATCCGAATCTTATTCACTGGTATCTCTTTTTCGCATTGTTCATCATCACTATTGGAATCACTACACTGGAAAAAGTCTGCGTTGTTATCACACTCGTTATTTCTATTAGTACTTGTCCAAGGACGCCGCATTTTAAACAGGAAACAAAAATTTTAAGTAATTATAACTGCACCAATATCGAATTTCAACACTCAAATCGCGATCAGAGTCCACGTGGACTAGTTGGCAGATGATTCATTTTCATGTATTGGTTTTTTTGGCCTTTAAGAGTGTCGACAACTTTGAGTGTGCGCAATATCGTTTACTTCGACAACTAGCTGACCCAGTGTATTATATACCACCTTAAAATTAATAAATGGATGTGCTGACCTGTTAGCTGAGTTATGTAAAAGTGTTCATATGAGTTTGTGAAGACATACTGACACGGCTGGTATTGCTAGATCATGAAAATTCTGGAGATGACTGAAAATACTGAGACTAGTCTTAGTCATCTCCTGATAACTAAGACTGATAAGGTAGATTAACTCGCACGGGAAACTCGTAAACTGTTAAGGATACAAAACGGGTTATATGAGGACACAGTTACTGAATTTGAACCTCCTTCAAAGCCCCTTTAAAGCTCAAATAAAAACCTTGCTACTCTTCGAACTGTGTGAGAAACCTTCACTAATTCCTTTTTTTAAGGAATGAACACAAGCACTACAGGATAAACCTTGAGGGCCTCTAAGCTTGGTGCCTGTGCGAAAGTAGCGATTCACATTGGATTTGAATCGCTGGAGAATAAATCCATTTGGAATAACGTTTTAAGAAAGTTTGTTCCACATGAACGAAGTTCTCCAAATGAAAGAGTTTTCAAACAGCGAAGTTCGAGGTGTACTGAGTTGAAACTTAAAACGATGAGCAGCCACAGTCCGACACGTATTTCTGATATGTAGCGCTCTTGGTGGAATCAAATGTGCCAAGTCCCTTGAACACTTCTCGTGAAATTATCTATAGAAGAGAGACAAATCTCCAACATTTCTTCCATGTTCCAGACTATCAAGGTTGCAAGTTATGTTTGCGTTTCCAATCAGGCGAATGACTCTTTTCTGGAATGAATCCAGCAGCTTCAGGGTATGCTTAGGGGCGGAGCTTCGTACATTAGAACAATACTTCAAAAAAGGTTTAATCTGAGCTTTATAAAGCATCAAAACTTTCTGAGGAGTGTACAGTTTTCTGGTTCGGAATAGTGTTCCAAGCTTTTGAGAAGCAGCCCTTGCATTTCCAACAACATGATTGTGCCAAGACATATAAGTGTCCATTTTAACACCCAACAAACTTATCGAAGCAGGAAGCGTAATTATCTATCCTGACATTATTATGTCCGGTTCAGAGGCATTCATCTTTTTGGAGAAAATCGATAACTGGGTTTTGGTGGCATTGAATTGAACCTGGTAACTTTCACTCCAATTCGAAATTACTTCTAGATCCTCGATTCAGTTATGCAAACTCCTACTGCCGATGAAGATGTGCATCCGCAAACGATGTCCTGGTATCCAAATGGAATGACGAAACAAGTGTGCTGTCGTCAGCAAAGCAATATATTGGATTCTTCGTTCCAATAAGTCATTGATGTACAAATAAAAAGAGGATTGGAGACAATATGGATCTCTGGGGAACACCAGCGTTGATGGTAAAAGTATTTGAAAGATATCCATGGACGGCCACTTGCAGGGACAATACATAAGTATCCCTTTTAATGAATTGCAAACAGCAGTGGACTACAGAAGACAGATGATGAAAAAATCAATAGCAATATTCAGTAACATGATAAAAAAGCAAATTGTCATTAATTTTTTGAATCTTTGGGAAATAATGTGAACAAATCTGCCGATTGACTGGTTAGAATAATAACCATGTTCAGAAATGTTTTCCCCTAAAAAGATGTCCCCCAAATAAGCCACCAGTAAAATGGTTCAACAAAGACTTGGAAGAAAAGCGGAAAATTTTATTATCCATCAAAATAATTTGCGATAGTACCAAAAATCCAGAAAATTGGTTATTTTACAAAAAACTGAAAACCGACTACAGAAATTCGAGTACAAATACTAAAAGGGTCGCCTATGAGAACTTTCTCACTAGATCTACCAATCTAGTTAAAGAAAGAAAGCTGGAGAATCATAAATTTTGAATACCGTAAAAAAGGCAATAAAAATGATTATTCAGATCATAACCCTGACGACTTCCAGTTGCAGAAAACATTATCAAAACTTTACCAAACTCCCATTTATCTCTTACTAATATCTTAAGAAAATTACCATCACATAAACACAGTTTCTTTTTATTCCCAACCACACCAACTGAAGTACTCTCAGCTATCAAACGACTGAAAAATTCTAATGCAGTAGATGCCTTCGAATTAAATGCATTGCTCACTAAGGAGACATCCGAACTTCTTCTTGAACCCTCAACACTCCTAATCAATCAGTGTTTTACTTCAGGGCTTTTTCCTGACATATTTAAAATATCAAGAGTCCTACCAATATTTAAAAAAGATGATCCAAATATTCCAAGCAATTTTCGACCAATTTCAATCATAAATATTTTTTCAAAAATAGTGGAGGTATTATTGAAAGGTAGGCTGACAGATTATTTCGAAAAAAATAAATCCATATCAAACACCCAATATGGTTTTCTGAAGAAAAAATCAACAATTAGGGCTTTACTGAGGATCATTGGGGACATTGTCGACGGTGTTGAGTTCAAGCAACATGCAATTATCACCATGTGCGATTTGTCCAAGGCGTTCGACTGTGTCTCACATGACCTTCTGTTGCTTAAGTTAGAGTGTTACGGCATTAGAGGTGTACCTCACAAACTGTTATCATCCTATCTAACTAACAGACAACAACTAGTAAAAATAAGTAAAAATATTTCTGATCTTCGAACCACCAAATATGGAGTTCCCCAAGGCTTGGTACTTGGACCGTTATTGTTTATCATATATATATATAAATGATATCTGTCAGCTTACTACTATTGATATTTCCACTATTCTCTTTGCTGATGATACTTCTTTTATCAACACGTCTCTTTTAAAAATGGCTGATGAATCCATTTACAATGCGAAAAATTGGTTGACCGCCAACTTCATGCAATTTAATGAACAGAAGACTCAAAAATTGATCATTTCAAATAACAACAACTGTACAACAAGTGAACATTGCAAACTTCTCGGTATTACAATCGATGACTCCCTTAATTGGTATATGCATACAAAAAATTT
>WOGR01012954.1:0-10012 GCA_015342045.1 Leptinotarsa lineolata | reverse complement strand
CAAAGTGATTCTACGGAACCTTTCCATAATGATGCCCGTACTTCTCTAATCAATTTGAACGGCATCAGTTTTTGAAGTGCAGATATATCGGAAGTCTTGTTTCCAGAGATTTCAAAGCAGAATCAATTTATGAAAATTTGAAAGATGTAAAATAGCGCGTAATTTTTTTTGTCATGCCACAAAATTCGCCAATACAAGTAAACTTGAATTTATCAATGACCTAAAATCATACGAATGTCATAGGGGCTTCTGTAGCAAGATATCTGTCGAAATGAATTCAGTGCTATTCACAAACCGAATTAGAAGAGTCTTTTTGACAAGGTACAAACAGACTGTATATACGCCACAAAAGTTGTGTATAATAATATTAGTCAATTTATAAAGTATATAATCAGTGATGAACTGCTAAATTTCTTTACATCTCATTCGGAATTATTCACCAACTTTGTAATTCTTGAATTCAGTGAGATACTCAATTTCACCGGATACCGCAAAGTCTGAATCTGGATCTACTTATGTCTTGTGGTATCAATTAAACCCATAATTTATTGCCTAAAGTCAATTAAAAATGAAATTTTCTCAACCATTCAAAATTTAAAATATCTTTTGGCAGATACAATATCATTCATTATTCAATTTGCCACCTGCAAAATACAACTTTCTGAGTTCAAAAATAGTCATGATTTGCCAAATTCATAATCAACCACCTAGGGAATTTTCGTTCGTATAATCACTTCATGAAGTTTAAATGGTTATTGTATGAATGTTGAAAGTATAAATAATTCAAATTCAAAATTATATATTCAAAGTACTTATCGCCAAGATTAAATATCTCAACCCGTTTCATCGTATCATCTGATAAATACGAAGTATTAAATAAACTTTCAAGTTTGAGAATTGAGAAAACCACTGAAAAAGTTTCAGTTGATACGTCAACAAGGGTACTTCGACTACGCCACTGAAGATGACTGCAGCAGTTGCAGTTGAAACGTTTGGAGATAATAACCAAATAGGACCACGGCAAAACCATGAAACCAACCAAAACGACGCCAGCTGTGAAAGTCTACATTCCTATATAGTCAATCAACTTGATGAAATGAAAAAGAAAATACGATGTTTGCTATTTTTGAATGAAAACTCTAGTTCACGTACTTTCCATTATTATTTTTGAATGACATTTTTTCCTTCATTCATTTCGGATATTTTAATAGAAAGAGAATGGTATTTCTCAAATTTCAACAAATATACCTCTTGTTCATCGAAAAATGTCGAATGTATTATAATAATAAGATAAAGAAGGATTTGAAATTTTCACTTTTTCAGTGGTACAGAAAATTGAACCACATAGTATATCTGACATTATTTCAGAGTATACTCCATTCATTCTGAAAAGACTGAACTAAAAAATGGCATTTACAGAAATTCATGAGAAATAAGTGAATCAGTGTAAACTTTCAAACCTTAAATTTTTTTTTACGAAGTGATCAAACTCGTTTCTCCTCACACACTGAGTTGTTTGACACTATTTGTATGGATGACGTTATAGTGCCAATTTTAAATGAAATGATCGCTAGGCATTTTCAAATAGACGTGATTATCAATAATTTTCTTATACGTATCTGCGATACTGTATCTGTTTTTGGGGAACGTGTTGCCAATACATGTTTGATAGGGTGTTTGCACTACAAAAAAGAGGAGTGAGAAATATGTGTAGGGTTGGATTCAGGGATCCCTGTCGATCTTTATTCACAAGGCATAAAATCTTGACCTAGCCTTCCATACTTATCTTGGAAATTGTATGTCTAATACAAAAAAAATATAGGAACGAAATTTTAAGTTCGTCTAAACAAAATACGAGACATAAGTTCTATATCAGTTCACCGATTCCAATATCATCAAAAATAAAGAGGTTTTTCATATATGATGGAAAAAAAGTGTTCAACCATTTGCCAATTGAGATCGAAGGCATAACGTTTTGCACTAAATTTAGAAAGTCCGTAAAAAAGCTACTGATTTCAAAGGCTTATTATTCTTTTGACGGATTCTATTCAGACAGAAACTTCAACTCTATAAAGAACCAAATTTTAATTCTTGTGTTTCAGTACCTACAATTATTCAAACAATGTGACTATTTTAACTTTTTGTTTGAATTACACATTAGACTCTGAACTGTATAGTTTTTGATAATGTCCACGAAGTAGATATTTACTTTTATTTTTTATTCATTCACTTTTTATATTCTTATGCTTTATAGTTTTTATATTCTTATATCTACATGTATGTGTTGCAAGAAATTATTTATTATTATTTATTTCAATACGTATGTGTATATATCTTTACTTTCTGATTGACCAAATGGTTAAGTAGTACAATAACATAATATTCATTTTTTATTATATCTTATATTTTTTAGACTAGTAACACTTTGTCAATGAGATTTTATCTTCAACAATAAAGTACATTTTGATTGGATTTGATATATCGATAGAACACATGATGAGTAATATCTATATCTTGTATGGAATTTAAAGACGGCACCTGGCGTAAATACACCCAACAGGATTTGAACGGAATTCTCCCAGTTTCAGATCAGCCTTTTTCTACTTATCTTGGTGAGCTAGCAAAAGTGATTCACAAATCCAACAGATATATACAGATATAAATACATTCGGATATAAATCAAGGGCATGTTTTGTCACCGACGTTACTCTTTTACTTTGATGGACAATAAATGTTTTTATTTAGTAGACCTTTTTTATGTGTGGCCTTGATTCCATCGAGTCCAAAAAGAAAATTTTCAATTCATTTTGTTACATATCAAGAATCGTTACTATACCCCTATTCCAGACTTTGTTGTTGAATAGGTTCAACTTTTTTGTTTGCTAATAATACTGTCACTTTTCTCCTGAGAAACAGATCATTTCAAGTCAATAGCAAACTGATATTGTAATAATCAGCTTTGAGTATCGGAAAGTTTTGGTTCTACAGTCTCATGTCGAAAAAAATTAGATCCAGTCAAGTTTATTCAATCTTTTCCAAACGTTATTAATGAATGATTTTACTATACACATCCACTTAGGATTTATACGTTGAAAGGTAAAACCTCGTTAGTCCTCAGCTCGTACAAGTTTCTCAACTTCTGAGAGTTGTCGTTTGTATGGGGGCGACAGCTGATTAACGGAAAAACATATTTTAAACAGAAGAATTGTCAAAGGTTTTGGATATCAAATATATTTATTTTCAACCTTTCTTATTCATTGATTATGTTTTCCATTTTTATGGAAGCAACTGCATAATTCTTGATTTTTTTTGCTTTTCATTTTTCTTTCTCATTTTTGATTCACTTTTTTTTGTTTTGCAAATAACTACAAATTTTCCTCACCTCACAAACTGCATAACTGCGTAACAACTATAATATGGAACATTTTCTAGCGAAGATCACCAATTCTACAGCAGTTTCCAAATATCAATCAACAACAATCTTGCTTTTCTGTTTGATATCAAACATATATTTTTTCCACAGTGGCTTTAATGCAATTTCAGATATATTATTGCGAGGTTAGGTTTTCTGCTTTCTTCAACAACAATCGCACTAAACTTTTATTCATATTTATCCATTCGGACTATTTTAACATATTTGTTTCCTTTTTTACTAACTCAGGATCATTTTTCCCATATTACTGTTATGAAATACATGATATGTGTGTTCAACGACCAACTCCATGTTATTTTTCTATTGTTCCAAACTGCGGCTGGTGAGAATTCGACTAGAAATAATTTCTGCAAATGTCCTGCGAAATCCCTAGCTGACCCTATTACTCTACTGCTCAGTACAATAAAGTCCATTACTAAACACGACCGGCTGAAAGCAGCCTATTAACTGAAAGTGTACTATCCTTAATGCAGTTAGTGCACTGTAGCCCGTTCCACGCTTTTTATAGAAAATTCAGTTACATTATCTGTTCGGCGCACAGTCCAACGCTATCTGTGTCCTTTGAGATACCCTTTTTAATTCTTTTGCCTCAGCTCATTTACGCTAAAGTTTTCAACTCTTCTTTATCTGTTCGGTGATAACGATGACAAAGTGACTAGTCTCCTGGGAGTGATCAGGAGTGATTAGGTTGTTAGTGAAAGTCTACAAAGATGGTAGACTTGCATATGAATTCCATTTCATGTTCATAATAATGTAATTGAATTGAATTTGTTTTATATCATTGCGTAATCAAATGATTAGTGTCTTATTTAGGTCTGAACATGTAGTTTTATATTACAATGGCTGAATATAGGAGGTAATAATTATTGTAGTCAGGGTTTGGAAATATTTCAGTCGGAGTAGGCGGTATATGTAGGCTTATATGTTGGAAATCCGCTACAACTGATTTTGTTCAATTCCTACTAGTAGAGGTTGTTCTCAGTATACATAAATAATAACTCCCCAGAATCAAAGAAAGTTGTTGAAATTAATTGAATATGAAAAATAAATTACTGAAATCAACCAAAATTATCATATCATTTGTTTGAAATTCAGGTGAAAATTTACTTATCTATTTTGTCAATTACGCTTCTTATCGAAAATATAGACTTGATATCTCCAAACGAAAAATTTAATGGTTCTCAAATAAAATATGCTTCTTCTGGATAACTTTTATCTGCCTCTTTATGAGTTTCTTGGAAACTTTAATTGCTTTTGCTATAGAAAGCTTGCAATTTTTTCATTGCGAGATGTTCACATCAGCATAGTGCATCTTATATTCATTCTCGATAAATTCCTGAGAAATATGTTAATGGTATGAGGTGAAGGGATCTGAGAAGTCTTCAGATAGAGCCATGCATCTCTATCAATTCATCATTGAACAATGTCTATTGAACAGTTATGGCAAATGCTCTATCATGATGGTAATACAGATGGGGCCAACTTAGAGGTTAAATTCACTTTTATATTGTGTATTTTAGAATTGAAAATGTTGGATTAATCGAGCCATAAAACGTATGGAAATCAATCATATTTTGCTGCGGTAACTAATATACCCATTCCAAAGTGTTTTCTAAGGATTTCCTGTCTGTGCTCGAACAAAATGGTGCAGGACGGTCAATCGCAGCGCAACATGGCATAATTTCATTTTTCCTGAACCGTTTCATTTTGGAGCGATATCCTGTTTATTGAGGGGCGAATGAAAACTGAGTAGATTCAATGCTGTGTTTAGCAGTTTTACTCGCGATTTCTCTAGATAGTCATTGGTGTTACAACTTTTCCTCATAAACACATTATTTTCATTCACAACTCTCATTACTCTCTTATATTAAACTTCAAAAAAATTGTCATAAGCCTCTTCAATTAGAATATCACTTTTTAACAGAAACAAATTATTATATAACTGGTTTTCCAATAAAAATGGCCTTTAACGTCGTTAGTTGGTTGTTTTCCTTTCAATCTATTCCAAAGAGCGTAAAAGCTGCCAGCAGTATGTCAATTCAAACTGTTTTGAAATCCCAATAAAATTGAAGTTACCAATGATGTGTACCTAATTTGAATCAGCCATAATATTTACTGTCAAAAGTAATAAGAAGAGAAAATGGGCTCCCTAGTCGTTACCTATTATAAAAAATATAACATTGAAAAGTTAGAATGAAAGCGGAAATAAATAATTCTAACAGATTATCAGAATACACAGCAATTTTTGGGGGAAAATCCAAACATTCGCATTTGGTGATCTATGAAGCAGATAAGTTAACTAGTGATAAATATAGGAGAATACAAACAAACAGCATTTCATTCACTGAATGATGATTCATCTATCGAATATTCCCTTCTACTCTTGCATTGCAGTTCAGAATTTATAACCGAATAAAAAAAAGAAATGAAATCTTCGAATTGTCTCAATGGACTCAAAATACTTAAAAACTATTTCAAAACATCTCATTGCTAGAAGTGACTATTATGTCTGCTATATAATTCGGTAGAATAAATCCACATTCGACTAGTAGAAAAATGATATATGCAACTGAGAATTCAGTGAATTCAGATAATTCGGATCAAATATGGTTAACTCTCTGAAAAAAACTCGAAAGGGAAAAAGAAACATAATAATAAGCATTTCTATCTCAAAAGATATTTGCAGACAACTATTTTCCCCATGGAATAATCCTTGTGTGTTGGTGAGTGTGATCTATATAACCGTCTTCGTGGTATTATTGAATTAGATAGCTACTCATAAAAATAATTTTGAAGTTTTGTAAATGAGTCAAGTGTCATATGTAGTATTGCTCTGAAAATTAAGTACCCACACAAATATTCCAACTATATATTACAAAAAACTGAATATTATTCCTATTGAAATTCAACTTAGGTTTCATTTCAATAGTTGGTTAATATTTCTGGTGAAGTGAACAAAATTTGTTCGATATATTTGTTCATTTTCAGTAAATTGACATTTCTACTGTAATTTTTTTCTCATTCAGTATTTCTTGAAAATTATGCAGCTCACCTGCGTACAGGTTCTATTTCTGTTTTCAAAGATTTCTCAATTTATTTTATTGCAGAGAAAATAAACCCATTTTATATTCGCCTAAACATATTATTATTGTCATTATAATTATTGTTATTGATAGTTACGAGCATTATAATCAATTCACACAGGTTTTTGAAATCATGCCCGGTCGCAGAAAGTTATAGTGAATCACACCAACCAAATAGAAATCAATATCTATCATTATCTCATTATGAGAGAGGTCTCATCACTACACACTGCTCCAGTACACTACCTGTAAAAGTAGGTGTTTCACAAGGGAGTGTAGTAGCTCCAATTCTGTTTTTCCTGTATCTGGTAGACATATTGCATTATCTGTCAGAATTTACAGTTATCTTGTATGAGGACGATCTATCAATCTTGGTATCTAAATAATCTTATGATTTGAATGAACAAGCTGGTATTGATTTGATGTATAAAATTGCAAAATGGATTTCAAAAAATAAGCTGTATATCAACTCAGCAAACAATACAGAAACAAATTGAAAATATCAACCTGACTTCAAACAACACTAATGTGAATCGTAATACCACTGTTAAGTTCTTAGGTCCCAATATAAATTATAAACTAAATTGGGAAACCCACATATTAACTCTAATAAAAAATATCAATACCAAAATATGTATGTATATATGAGGTCCTGACAACTCCAGTAATGAAAAACTTTTATTTTGCAGAAATTCAGTCGAGACTGGCATACGGAATCATAGTCTGGGGACAATCACCCGCTGTCAAACGTCTCTTGATTACACAGAAAAAATGCATTCGTGCCATGTTTCGCAAACCTCAAACAGAATCTAGTAGACCTCTCTTTAGAAAGCTACAAGAATTACCCCTCATTTTTCTTTACATATTGGAAACTGCTTGTAACATTTACAAACGTAGAAATACTTTGCTCTGTCGTAACATTCAAGGTCGTTTCCACCAGGAATCAGCATTTGCTGAATCGGAATTCGAGTTTTTAATAAAATTTCCCATAACATCACAGATGAACCTACCTATTTTAGATTCGAGAAGTCACTGAAATAAAGTAGTAATTCAAGGTGCATTTTATACTTAGGGAGAATTTTTCCAGTACATAAATCACTGATAATGGTTTCTGTCTTACTCTATGTGTAATTGTGTATTTCACTTCAATATTCAAATTGTAGTGTACTCTGTCTGTTTTTGTCTTTCTGCTTTTTGTCTCTATACTCCAAATGTTTGAACATGTCTTACACCATTTGTGGTGTTCAAATGAATAAATTTGATTGATTGATTGACTGAGGGCAGAATAATTACACCAATATAAAATTTCAAACTTGATTTCCTCAGAATAGCAATCAGCACTTTCAGGGTGCAAAGACTTCACACCAGAACAAAAAAACTTTTTTTAACGCGCGTTTCGCAAATCAAGTGAGCACCACAAGAAGATGAATAAAACTGCTGGTTAGCGAAACGTTGGTCAAGAGACGGTAGTTTTGTTCTGATGATGGAGAAGAGTTTTCGATAGATTCAAGGTATCGTGTACACAACTCTGTCAATATCGGCAGCATTTCAACTGATATATTCAAAAACAATCTAGGAAAATGAGTTCGAAAATTCATTTTCTGGCGAGACACTTGCCAAACCCAATTGGAAAAGTCTTATTAACAAGTTTCTAATTCTTCTCTGTTGATTTCATTGAACTTTCCTGATTTTATGCATATGGAAACGCATAAATGTTGAGAACAACATAAGCTTCTACTCAAATATCTTCGAAACAATAGTCATCTGATATGTCTGTTGTTGAAAAAAAATCAGGATACCTCCAATTCATGTGATTTAAGATGAAAGTTCATTGAATATAACTCAAAGTCTTCTCTTTCCGAATAATACATCACAGAAACATTTATTATGAGCTATATTCCAAAAAACGGCGTGAGTTCTAACAAAAACTAGCAGAACCATGAAAGTCGGAAAACCGTATTTCTTTCCGCAAATTGATTCATTTTTAATGATGCCCGGCCAATGGCAGGTCGCACCGTAAATCAAAACGTCGTTAGATATTAAGGATCGGGCAACGTGTCTCAGACGTTGAAATGTTGATGAGGCGGTTTTCTTTACGGATGAAAAGGCACGCGTGGGTCATCAAGAGACCACGAAATATACCTCTGGAACCGAGCCATTATAGAATGTCATCACTTATGCATTACCCAACCGTCTGCAAAACGTTCTCTGGAGGCCAGGCAATAGTTTCACCTGTTGCGCTTTGAACAATGTTCTTGGAGTGTTAGAGAAAATGTGCCAAAGTTATGCGATTGTGATGTATAATTAACTTTCCGATACTCACTACAAAGACAATTTCTTATATTGAAATGTTCTAAAATATAGAAAAGTCACATTACGTTACGTCAATTGAATCCGGGCCATTGTGAATAAAACACAATCATACATAAAATAGTAACTCTGTAGCCGAATTATCCATTGCAGTGTTATTAGTAGGTACCCTATATATAACCTCATCCTATTCAAAAATGTTCATTTTGAAGATAAATGCTGATAGTTACTTTTGTTGTGTGTTTGTGTGATGAGTTCAAGTGGCGTTGGCATTACCAATTTGCCAGTCTATTCTATCATGTAATATTTCTACAATATTTCAATATTTTTAAGATGCATAATACACTCTCATTTCTGGAGATTAGTAGTTGGTTAGTCTTGAAAAGTTGTTTTTCTTTTTCTCTTACTATTTTTTTTAACTTTCCTATTTCTGTAATTTCTTGTTCACTAAATGAATTATCTGAGAATTTACATATATACCTTTTTCTATCCTTTTTTTTATTTCAACTTCTTTTTTTCTCTTCCTTTCCATTTATTTTTTCTTATCTTCACATTACACTGTATAGTTCAAGTAAATGATATAGTGCAACCTACCTTCCAACTGCTCTCCTTTAATTATATAGTTAGGCAGCTAACTGATTTCGTTATTCAATAATCATTTCTAATTATATAAGAATTACAATAACTATATAATATATATTCTGTTTTTCTGTATCAGCTGTCGCCCCATACGAACAAGACCTCTAAGTTGAGTTAAGGACTAACGAGGTCTTACCTTTATTTTCAATGTTTTATGATTGATAATTGAATATAATTACTTGTTTACAAAAAGGAAACCAACACAAACAAGCTCCACCATACCCGCAGGTTCGAATCACCCACCTTCACACAAAATGGCTGCGTATAACGCATTCATCTACAGAATACTAAGAATACCACTTTGCAATGAATCAAACAAAAAATACAGAACAAAAATGAAACGACCCCAACATACTCCACGAAACGATACAAATTTCTAGAAACAATGAACCTAGAGAAACACTCATACAAAGAATATTACCTGATATAACCCAGGTACAAACAAACTTAATCGAACACCGAGATAGAAGCGTAATCGAAGTACCTGTTCAAGCTAATACCTGTCTGAGACGATCTGACCTCATAAAAGGGCAAATAAGACGAGAAA
>WOGR01012953.1:0-10012 GCA_015342045.1 Leptinotarsa lineolata | reverse complement strand
TTTATTATTTCCTACGTATATATTATAAAATGTCATGAATAAAATCATATTATTATCATTAAATGACCGCTCCTTGGAGCCTTGCTGAATTTTGTGATTCATGGATTGAGTCTTTTGTCGATCCCACAGATGGCGTCTTTATGAGGAGAGATTTCATCGCCTTCCCTTACTCAGATTTGTCCTTTGAGAGCAGTTGAGTTCTGCAATTCATACGTGATTCAGCCTAGAGCCGCTGATGAGAGCTATGGTAGGTTGAAAAATGGATGTCTGGTGTTGCACCGCGAATGCTTTGTTTATGGGCTCTGGTTTCGAGTAGTAAATAAGGATTATGATAACTAACGCGTTTTGTTGAAAGATTTTGAATAGACCCTTATAGATACCCTCCTGGTAACTAACTTTAATTAGTAATTAGTAAAAACGATCAAATCGTTTTTACCGCTTCTACTAATCATTCAAAATTTTCAATACATGTTTCATATTCACCTGAACATTCGGCCTTCCTGGTCCAGTAGGTTCATTCGGTTGCCCGTTAATAAATATCCTATGCTGATGGAGTTCTTGAGGCTGCGCCATGTTCTGACTCTGTGCCAACTGACTTACTTGCTGATTCTGGCTGGAGGAGCCGAGAGTACCTTGTACGTTGATTATCTGCCCATTGGGGCCGATAATCTGATGCGACTGTATGTTTATCGAACTGCCATTTTGCGGTACATGATGGTTCTGAGTCATTTGCTGCGACGATATGTTGGCAGGATTGTTGGCTTGTTGGACCATTACAGTACCGTCTTGGTACCTTACTAGATGGTGGTTCTGTTGGGGCTCCTGGTAGTTTGGAAACCGGTTCGAAATAATCTGCTGATTATTCACTGGGATTTGAGGGAAGACCTGAAAATAATACGTTCACGATTTCATTTTACACACATATTCAGAGTGTTTTTCATAAATTTAAAAACTGAATTATTCTGGTACCTAACCTAACCTATTCTCACTCATACACATAATCAATATGATTGCATAAAAAATAATGTGTGTGGTAGTTTGATAATGGAAGCATAAACATATTTCAACCAGTTTCATTTTGGCACTTTGTATTAAAAAAAATTAATCACTTTTCAAATGATAAAATTTCTATTGCATGTAGTTTTGAAGATACTACCGAGTTATTAGTTATTTATAACCACCCAGCAAATCTGTGCTAATAACTTTCGAACACAAATCTATACAAACAGTTTGCCTCCCCAATGAAGAACCACGGGTTTCTTAGGATGATTTGGTGATACCAATGAATAATTTTCTCTCACAAATTAAAAAATTGGTACACGAGGTTAAAAAGAAAGTCGTTGAGGTAACTGTTTCCTATGATGGTTAGATGATGAGCACTGGAAGGTCCTTAGCATTCGCCCAGTTTCTAATGCTTTTGTTCAATGTCAATTAAGCAGTTATTTCATCTGAACAAATCTAAGGACAATTCTAAGTAGACTTCTTCTACAAGTTAGACGCTAAATAGTCCATCATAGTTTTTTTTAATTTACTTCTGTTTGCCTAGGATATCCAGGCGAGCGTTCAAATCCTCTTCTCCTTATTTGACTGCAGTTTCTAACACGGTAAGACCAATCTTCATACCTTTCCGATCTTTTGCTGCAAGGGTTGTTTAAATTTTATTATTTGTTTGAATTTTTTTTTGCCTTCACCTCGCTAACTGTTAACAGGCAAGAGTTACCACGAAAATACTCGAAAATTTTTTCCCACCATTTAGACACTCAGTATTTGTTATTTTATAATTTTTGGTTAACTTATTTCTGTTGTATTTGTCAGTTTGTGATGAAAAAGAAAAATTAAGAAAAGTATGAAGAATATGAGCCTGTATTTATTTGAACAGGGAAGATAAATAACATAAAAAAATATAAATGGATTGTCTATGAAGGTATTTCTGATTTGAAACAATTGTGAAGGAACTGTGATCGGAAGACTCATTGAATTATGTTATAAATACAATTCACCTAAGAAATTAACGAATGGCTTCTAGATTCATCAACAATACCCAAGAAGATGAGCAGGTATTTTACCCCGGATCAAAACCTGATCGTTCTGAGAAATGACCTTGGTTTATTGGCTTGTATCTGTTTGAACACGCTGGTTTCACAATGAGCTTGGCACTTTTCATAGTAATATACTGACCACGTTGATAGTAAATGCATAATGGACTCAGACAAAGCAATTCCTATATTTCATCTACGAATGTGCATAGAGTGCATACCCATTACACAGACTTTGGTGTTAGACACTTCTTGGTAGACCAAGAGAATCAACCAATTTGAGGGCAGAGTTTGTAGGAAAAGGAACTACTGGAGTGAGAAATGATGAGGAATCAGAATATTTTTTCTATATGTAGAAAAAATAAAAATCACCGAAGTGACAAAATACTATACTGTAAGTCCTGAATAAGAAGTTGATCAAATTCCAAATATAGGATAGAAAACAAATGTTTTTCTACAAAAAATTGATTCTGTTCTCAAAAATATTTTGGAAATAAGTCACTAGACTAGCTTACTGATTATACAGGCCGTTTTTTCAGCTGATCCCATTATTGCTATCTCGGAAACGGTAAGACCTACAAGGTCGATTGAATTGTACAAAAGTTTCCTATTATGGGGAACTAGAATTATCTCATTTCAAATCGAGAATATCAGTGGTGGTTTTGGAAATATACGACAAAAACTGAAATGGTGCAGGTTTGTTTTTTGGCTCAACCGCCTCCATTTTGAATGATATAGAAAAAAAGGCAGAGGAATTTTTAATTCTGTTTCATATTTTGTATAATCTGATATAAACCAATTTGCAATGCGAAGTTTCGTTAATTATTTATTATAAACTTTATTTTTTTAAATACGGACCTGTGTTGTATAATACATAGCTGCTTTTGTTATTAAAGTGGCTATAAAAATCGATGAGTGAAACTAGGAAACTTTTGTGGAATTCAACTGACCTTGGAGATCTTACAGTTTCCGAGATAGCAATTGTGGTATCAGCTACAAAAACGGCTTGTTTATATATTATTTTGAACATATTTAATGTTGTTACTCAACAATATTATCCAAGATAATTGAAAATTACATTTTCTGTGATTAATACAAAAAAATATATCGCTTTAATTCAAAAAAGTTCACACAATTACCAACCTGTTGCGAATTTCCAGATAGGTCCTTATTAAAGCTGTGTTGATTTAAAGCTACTTTTTCTCTTTGAGGAGGTATCTGCGAAACGGGAACCCCACCGGCATAAGGCATCCCTATTTTCCGTTTACTCCTCTTGATATATTCTGAAAAAGAAATCGAATTTAGTGATAAAAGACTAACAATATAGTAAACATAAATATTTGATCAATTTGCCTTATTCCATGTTAACCAATTTTGGTTACAACTTTTACGTATAGCTGAATTACCGCCAAAAAGTTTTATCAGAGGAACCACATTTGCCTCAGAGAAGTAATTATTTGAGACAGCGCACAGATTCTTTCTCTGAATATTAGAGAATCATATTACTGGAAAGTGTTCATAAAAATTGATCAAACTAATTTGTCAAACAGTTGATACTGATTATTTTAGGACCACCCTTATAATATATTTTCTACCGGAATATGAAATTAGAAAGACATGAAACTTTCGCAACGCCGAAATACCATTCGAAATATAAATTTCAAATTCATGTTTGAAACGTTGTAAAAACTATTTTCGTTCGTGCTAACCCACTTAGTACTTTTAGAATAGAGTCGGGTTGGTTGAAAGCAAATCATACTGTTTCCACTCACAAATGTAAAATTAGTTGATGACCTGCTCAAAGACAGGTTGATGATATATCAATTTAAGAAAGGTCGCGTTTCAATCGTAAAAATTATATGATACATAAAATAATGAGAATTTTGAGCAGATCTTTATTACTGATGAACAACAAGTAAACAAACGTAATGTCCAGAAGTTCCGAAAACATTATTTACTATTTCAAAATTTTCCTTAAATAAATTATTCCCCGTAACTCATTAATTAATTTACGAGAAGTTTTTTCGTATTTTACAACTTTTTTCATTTTTTTTTCACTTAACCTCTCGGAACATAATAATATACCCAATAGTTGGTGTGGCTCACCATGTACATCCGTATGTATTCAACGACTCAAACGTTAAACAAATTCAATCTAAATGTAATCTCAAATGCAATCCAAATGTTTGTTGTTGAGTAATCTGTTCTCATTTACATTCTCTAATGTGAGTTGCACAACGTCATAGACGTACTTGATGCGTTATTTGAAGAATTCGGACAATTCCTTAACTACAGAAATACAGATTAGCCGTTTTAAAATTTTTAAATTTTTTAAAGAATTTGTGGAACAAAGTTTGTTCCAAATTAATCGAGACAGTCGTTGTTACTGAGACATCGACATTCTACCTTCATCCTCGTAGTAACACATATATCACTGAAGATGTCTGCCACAGAGCAGACGAAACATTTGGTTCTACAAGTTACATTCGTCTACGACCTACAAGCCAAGATTTTGTTTTCATTACTCTGGCAGTGAAAGCCTTTGTGTTCTCATATTTCTTGGTTCTTTTCAAACAAATACATAATCAACCAGTTCTCCTCTTTATTCTATCTTATTCTCTCATGTGTACTACATTTCTATGGAAAAGAGAAAGATAATGTTCAGACAGTAATAAGACTTACTTTCTCTTTCCTTTTTCTAGGAGACATGAAACTTCGACCGAGACTGATTCAACTCCTCTGAGCCAAGACAAATAAAGAGATAGAAACAGTCAACGCATTTTTCGTTCCAAATGTCATTTGTTTTGAAAAACTTTATTGAAATGAATGAAAACACTTTCGTCTAATTTCCACTAGTTATTTTATTTTTACGACCGGTTTCGGGTTTTATTTCATTATCGAGTATAAAAAGTAAATAATACATTTGAAATGAAAAAATGTGGTTATATGGAGAGTTTGTAGGTACAGCTTGTAAAATATAAGAAGAGGTTTGAGAATTTGTGATGTCTCTCTCTTCCGCTAGTACCGTACAATCTAAAGAAAGAGAGATCAGAAATTCTCAAACCTCTTCCTATATTTGACAAGCTGTAAGTTGGATATTGAGGTAATTAAATGAACAGGGGTGCCAATTATAAGAATTCAACACTGGAGATTATAGAAATTACCAGGGTTGTCAAACTTATAAATTCAAGAGTGGAGACCTACATAAATCGAGTTGCTCGTTTAGGGTTATATATTTCTGGTTTTTATTGATTTATTAATTTCCATGGGTTCCAAAAAATTCATTTTCTTCCCTTTATTACATGTGTAGTTAGTTTTTATACTTCATAATGGAATAACACCAGAAACCGGTCGTAAAAATAAAATAACTAGTTAAAATTAGACAAACGTGTTTTCATTCATCTCATTAAAGTGACCATGAATTTCCACAGAATGAACAAATCGTCAATTACACAAATGTTTTGAAAAAATTTGTTGAATTTTTGTCGACTACCATCTTCAGGAATACAGGACAGTCACTATTTATCAGTATTTCGCACGTGCTTTTAGAGAATTATGACTTGTTCATGACAGAGATTGTTTTCTGTTTCGTGTCTCTTGTCTCGCACAATGGTCTCGTGTCTCGAGTCGAGGACTCATGTCTCGCTCGAAAAAGCTACACACTGTTTCTGTCTCCTGTCTCAGTTTCCATCTTTATCACAACGCGAATCTCCACCATTATTTTCTAGACATTGCAATGTAAAATTATTTTCTTATCACATCTAAAAATAACTATTTGCCACAATTATGTGAAAGATAGAATGTACATTTAGATAATCTTTCCGGCTTTTGGTATAACCCGTCACGTTCGTTTTTGGTTCAGTGCATTCTGTTAATAAAAATGCCTTTTGACGTTACGTTTTCACTTGATAATACGCCTATGCAGACAGCAGTTCACGATTTACATAGTTTGTTTGTACAATAATTAATACGAACTCAGTACAAATTACATCATAAATCAGTTTCAACATGAATTATTTCCTAGTTTCGCGTCTCTCCAGAAATAAATGAGTAATTTAATTAAAGTGCTATTAGGTAATTTCTATTATTGTTTTGCTTGCCCAGGAAGTTACTTTCGTTTTAGAAACCTTTCACTTCAACCAGCTTATTCAGATGCATAATCTAATAAACTCAGAGATGTGGGATGTTCAAGTTAATTAACATACCAGTGAAACATAAACACAATAAAAATAGGACAAAGTTACACAGAAAAATCATTATCTGGTTTTGGACAGATTGAGAAACATCTCACTATCCACAATAATGAAACAATGTTCACACTATGAAAAATTTCAACTGAGACACACGATGACTCAATTTATAAATAGTTTATTGAGACCCTTCAATACATAAATACTTTCTATACTCAAACATTAGTATAAGCCGACATAAAAGCTGGTAGAATGTGCTGTTGAGAATGTATACTATAATGCTATAAGTTCTTGTTCGGAGGCTATCAAAAAAGAACCTTAAAAAGAACATATTGAAGGAATGACAAGGGGAATGGTCAAGACAAAACAAATTCGTTTAATATGTTAAATCTTGTCTCTGATCTGCTAGAGTAGTAATCGAGAACAAGTCTCGCACACACCTTTATTTAGTGAAGGAGAAAAAACACCAATATGTATTAACTGTAACCAAGCATTATCTGTCCAACAACTCGGGCCTGCACCTGTATAAAATTCAATTGACCCAGGAACTGAAGGTAAACGACCATAGACAACGACGTGTGTTCGGTGAATGCGCTCTAGAGATGTTGGCAACTGATCCTAATTTTCATCGAAAAATCATCTTCAGTGATGAGGCCCAATTCAGGATAAATGGGTACGTGAACAAACAAAATTGTCAAATTTGAGACGATACCAATCCACATGAGATCCAAGAGCGTCCAATGCACCCCGAAAAAGTCACTGTTTGGTGTGGATTATGGGTGGGCGGCGTCATCGGTTCATATTTTTTCCAAAACGACTTTGGCCAGACCATCACTGTCAAAGGCGAGTACTCTAGATCGATGATTACCAACTTCTTTTGGCCTGAATTGGTTGATCTGGACACCAACGACGTGTGGTCTCAACAGGGTGGCGCTACGTACCACACAGCTCATGCCACATTGGATATTCCTCACGAGCGATTTGGGGGCATGGTCATCTCACGTGGAGGTGATGTGAATTGGCCACCGAGATCGTGAGATTCGACCCCGTTAGACTTTTTCTTGTGGAGTTTTCTCAAGTCGCAGGTGTATGCGATTAAGCCACAAACCACAGCGGTCCTCAAAGCCAACATAACCCATGCCATCGGTCAAATTCAGCCTGATTTATGATTCAGAATCATGGAAAATTGGACGTTTCGGATGCGCTCCTCCCAGAGAAGCCGGAGCAGACATTTGAACGATGTTATATTCCACACATAATGGCATCAACAGGTCTTTCAAACGAATAAAAAATTTCGATGAAATGTCACACATACTTCGTTTTATATAAATTTGAAGATAAAAAGCGCTTACAGAAGAACCCTCGTTTTATATTTTCTAAAATTTTATGTCAGTAATTTTTTCAAAGTCGAGTAGAAACGATGGTCGTGACGTCACCAACATTTGATATGAACTTGGCAACACCGTAAAACTTATTCATAAGTATTGCATAAAATTTTCTTATTCTTCAGTATTCTTTTTGTTCTGACTGATCCTGCGACATTGCCAACTTGTTTTTGAGGTCGATTTTATGGTAATTTGTTTAGAAGATATTTGATTGAGTAGTACTATAATTGAATAATGGTCGTATATTCATTCATGTACTTTTTCTGCTTTACAAAAATAATAAACATTTTGGAATATGGTTTGAGAGGGAGTGGGGTAAGTCCGAATGGTTGTGGCGCTACAGCCATTTTAAACTTCGATTTTCTTTCGAAATGGAAAAATTTGGGAGTTACTTCTCGATAACTAAACCATTTTGTTATAGAACTAACATTTAAATAATTTAATAAATAAAACGTGAATTCACAATTAAGAACGACAGCATTTATGTACCCTAAACCGACCAGTAATAACCACATCAGTTATTTTGTTACTGATAACCCCCTAAATTGCTGACCGACGTTCATCAATTGAAATGAAAGCCCAGAGTCCGCCGGCCACCTTGATATCGGATTAAACGGTATCATCGAATTGGGTCAACGTGAATTTAGGAGAATCGTTAATGAAAGAATGTAAAACGAAAATTTATAGTCGATTCGGCACACCACCACATACACAAATCACATACAATTTCGGACCCGTTTCGTGAGCTATCACAATCCGAAAATATCGACGAATGATGAATCGACTTGACCGCATTTAGCTTGCGAAGGTAATCGCTTGGCAAATCTATCCATGTGTTCGATTTACCCAAGGTGAAAGACTATTCAGGGATTTCAGGTGGATTTTCGAAGAGGTCGGTTAATTCTACGAACAGTTTTCAATACGGGCTGTTAAAATGAATGAAATTGGCTCGCAAATTGATAGTTCTGGCGATATAGTCAAATCGTAGGATGAATCTAAAGGGAGTATATAATAGCAGGATTCAGACTATTTAAGTCAGTTGATTGAAGTCATGATTTTACTACGATTATTTCTTACAAACTGATAAAATAATAAACAAATTGAGAGTTTTATAGCGATAAACCGCTTCTTGCCAATAGTGATCTAGGTGTCATTATTTTTTTATCATGCGTGACTTTCAGGACTTAGTTTGAAGGTGAATGACAATGTTTCGTGGTGAATTTCATCAGTTCGGACTTCCATTGTCTAAAATTTCTTAAAAATGATTTGAAATCTCTGAAATAAACAATATAATTGAAATTTTTAGCTATTCTTTTGGATTTCAATTATATTGTTTATTTCAGAGATTTCAAATCATTTTATGAAATTTTAGACAATGGAAGTCCGAACTGATGAAATTTCAGGACTCAGTTATGCATCATTCTCACAATTTCAATCACTGTCATTCTCTCAATCAAATTGGAACCAACATAATCAAAATTCAAATATGATTTTGACTCAATAATAAAACTTTTTATGAAGGCTTCTTTCTACAGAACCTGTTGATTCTGTTCTTCAGTGTAGTAGGTTCGACGTTATTATCGAAAGTAGATAAAAATATAATTTGATTTACCTTGTGTCTGTTAATTGGCTGCAATAAATAATAGCATAGCGTGATAGCACGTTAACATTAGATTTATATCAGTTCTCATATTTCACAATAAATCATTATAATTAATTGTTTATACAGAAATATATTTCAAATGTGTTTTGACTTACACGACAGCTGGTGCCTTGAAACTTCATAAAATTGTAGGAATTATGTAAAGCAATTAAAATTTACAAATTGCATATTTTTGACTGCTTGAGAATGAACTGAAGGTTTATAAAATGACTATTGACTCGACTCAGCTTCGCCCGTATAGCAGAACATATATTTGTGCCTCGGAGGTAAAGAACACTATGTCCATTTTTAGCAAAAACGTATTGTGATTCACCTTTTTTCACTTTATCTAGAGGTCCTAAACTAATTGTAAGGTGAGTTACACATTTTCAAAAGAATCCTAAGTCCACTTTTATTCAGAGGTATAAAACATTTGGACTTGAAGTTATCTACTTTTACAAAACTTAGTAAAATACTAACTCCATCTGGATTTGGTGTTGTTTACACCTGGTAGATTTTTGTAATACTAAAAGGGAAGTTGACAAAGTAGAAGATTGAGTCAAAATTTTGTAATTTGTGGTTTTAACCTTTCTCTTTCATTAGTGAAGCAAGATGGATCCAAACTCTAGTGTATATACAATTTTAAAATTGGTTCCGCGTCCTAGGCATAATGTTACTGCACCAATAGGTAAGATGATAGATAAGTAGGATGATATATATATATATATATATATATATATATATATATATATATATATA
>WOGR01012952.1:0-10013 GCA_015342045.1 Leptinotarsa lineolata | reverse complement strand
AAAACTTTCTTTCCCAAAAGATTAAACACTCCTAATAAAATATAACCCCTTCAATTCAAACGAAATGAATGATTTCTAAAATTTGTTTCCTAATGTTGAAATTTGTAATTAGTTGGTACAAAAACTCATGTAGTTTCTTTTCATTACATTTCCAATCAAATGAGTTTGTTCCTAGAATGTAAAATCATTTGTCATTGAGTAGGTAGTGAAAGCCATTATAATTATGATTTATATAAAGCACTAAATAAGTAGAATTTAATTAGTGTGAACACGTCTAGCGGTTTTGTAGACTATAATGAAAATCTCACAAAAATTATAATATTTATTCCAGAAAATGTTATCGATATAGTATAAAAATCCTTCATAAAACATATACAGAATGAAATGACGTCACAAAAACTTAAATATGCATATTTTCAAATGGAAATTGTATTCTAGATATTCCTCATAGAGTTCAATATTCATGGGCAAACTTTTTATTTCTTCTGTGAATTTATTGAGACTACTAATAGATTTTATTGGGTCAGGTAGTTTGTTGAACAGTTTTATGGACATATATCCTGGGTTATTATTTGTTACATTGAGTCTGTGAATCGGATAATTAATGTTTCTGGTTCTTGTATTATATTTACAGGATATACGTTTTTCAGAAATTATTTCGTTGAACTCAATAAAAAACAAATATTCGTGAATATAAATTCCAGTAATAGTCATTATATTGTTTGATCTAAATATTCTAAATACTTCTGTACATGATCTGAATCTTCAACATAATTCAAATTAACCTTAAATAAATTATAATAAATTTTTTCATCAATTATCAACCAATTCCATCAGGTATACTGAAAAAAGGTATTTTTCCCAAAATTTCATCTTTATCTTTGAGTTTGTTTGATCGATGATCAATAGGATAGAGACAATAACTTTATCTAATCTTAGATCTTGATAGAAATAAGACAAAAGTTATTTTCTCTATTCAATATTTGTCTTAGAAAACTGAAAGCATTAAATAAGTTTCCCCCAGAAATTAAAAATCACTGAGCAATCCCAATATTACATTGTTAAAATACTGGACCAGATGCTTTTATTAACCTCCTTTGGGCATTCACCTAACATGTGACAGTTTAACGTACATATCTCAATAGTTTGTGTAACATATGCAACTTGGTATGTAGTAATATTACTAAAATTCAAGGCAACCTACAAAGATTATAACATTTTCCATGTGTTCCATTAAGGTCCCTCAACGATCACGCTCACGACCGCAGTTTTTCCCGTTCCACTTGCTTGCAACTGTTACTGTTGTAAACGCAATTGGAATGGATTATGGAGCGTTTTGGGCGTTTGGGCGAGTTTTAAAAAATACAGTGGAAGTTTTACGGAGGTTACGTAAGCCCTCAACAATAAGTTTCAATAATTGCTAGCTAACTTTATATTAAAAAAAGTATAACTTAATTTTCTACATATAATTTCAGTGAAGTTGTTGAACAAATTAAGTTTGAAGGTAATCAAAATGCCTTTTACGGCAGTTGGATATTTGTTGATGCATCGCAATATTGCTCCAGAATCTAGTTCAGATGAAGAGTGGAATGCAACTTTACAAAATTATAATCGTGAAAACTTTGGCCACGTATTATTGATTATGAGAATGTAATTTATCGTTATTCAGATGAAGAATTCAAAAGTCATTTCAGGTACATGATTCTCTATCATATATTACACTGTAGAGTTTGAGAATGTCATGTCTAATTACACACCTAGATTATACTCTAAATTTATGCTACCCTTAAATTTATTTCATTATGTATAAGTAATTATTCCCTTAATTAACTTATGATATTGAATAATGGAATAAGTTAAGAAATGAGAAATGAATTACGAATGACAGATAGTAACATTTATGTCATATTTGAAAAATTGCGCCGAAATATTCGCTCACAATGACCTACCTCTTCAGATGAGTCGTTGTGAGTGAAAGAAATGACGTCATCGGTGACGTTTTGATCGTTATGAGCGCTTAGTGGAACCACAGTCTATATGACATGTCCGTCATTAAATATACTGCATTGAGAGTTCTTGTAACAGTCTGCAATTAAAACATTCAGTTTAATAATTTATCTGGAAACCATCACCATTAAATTATTTGAATGAGATTTTTTTTAATATCAATTTTACCAAAAAAAACTGAAGATAATGAAAAATATTCATCTATAGAAATTCAAAATAATATACCTTCACACTTTCCGAAAAAAGGCGTATTCTAGCTTTATATTTATTATATTTAAGACAAATTAACATACCTCAATGCTTATAGAATGTATTTGTGTAGCAGGCAGGTACAGTTAGCGATAGTGGCCTGGACGTTGAGTACCAAGTCCCTACAAGCAGTCAGAGAGATCACGATGATGATAACGTTATTGTCGTTGAAAGTGATGAAGAGGGAGCTGCTGATGAAGGTGAAGGTGCCGACGATGAACAGGACGATCCCGACACTGAAGGTTATGATATGGAAGGAATGGTAAGCTTTGTGATCTATTTTTAAAAGGTGTTATTATTAGTGGATGTTTTCTTCTCAAAATTTTGTATAGGTGGTACTGATTATTTTTAACTTTTCAGGAACAAGATAACTATGAGGACGCCGAGTGTCAAGAAGTAGAAGATGAGGAAGAAGCTGGAAACGAAGTGGAGGTGATCGAAGATTCTAGTGAAGTACCCAACCAGAGTGAGAGGTCAATTCAGGAGAGCCCTGAAGAGGAAAATTCTGAACAGGCTCAATCTGAAGCGATCAGCAGTGGAACTGATGGTGAGCTATAATTTTTTATTGCTCTTTGAAAAGCTTATAAAAATCTACCACTAATAATTGAATGAAGAATAAAGTGCTTCCCAAAAGTTAGGGATAAATTCCATAAAATCGTTGACAAAAATATATCAGGAAAATGTTCAAACAGGCCAATTTTCATGCAAGTTTCAACTCCCACTCAATTTAAATGCAACAAAAAAAAGTTTTTCTGATTCAGTTGATAAATAATGAAGTTATTTACCAAAATGCATCCATATGAGAAATTGAGAAAACAATATTTATATGAATATTGAACCCATTATGATCAGTTAACAGTAAGACTTCTTTCATCTATAAAAAAAGACTTGGTAAGCATTCTCAACAGTTACTGGTGAAATTGAGTGTATTTCTTATTGAATTTTTTCTTTTAACAATAACCTCAACAAAAATACCCCAACATAATTAATCTAGTGAACTTGCTAGACACTCAATAGGTTCTCGCTTTTTTTTTTCAAATGTATTCTCATTTTCTGTGTTTTGAAAGTGTTTTGTTTCCTTCGTGAACAGACATTGAGTGACTGCTACTCAACTATTGTTCTTATTTATCTGAAAATATTTTCAGTGCCTATTTGAAATTTTGTTCTACAAATTCTTAATGTTTGTTTCCTGGGAACATGAGTTGACTAATTAATATCTAATTAGGTATGTATAGATTAAAAGTTGTACTATTATTTATTTTCTATGTTATTTGTATGCAAACTCTGTCAATAAGATTTGAATGTTTAGACAAGAACGAGTTGGAAATGAAAATTAGTTCATCCTATATGCAGTCTTTCACCAAAGCAGTTGTATTTGTTATGACATAGAAGTTTTTAGAATCGTTGAAAATTGACTTTTTCATTTGTCAAAATATTTTTTGAAAAGCTACTTGAAAATTTATCAGCATTCTTACGCCTATGTTTTTCCCATTTGTTGCATAAAGCATATTTTGAATTTTATTGCTAATTTCTTCATTGTGAAGGCACATCATCTTCGGTAATTATTATATTAATAGCATTTTGTGCGAGTGAATCTTCAGTTTTAAGCTGTATTTTTTGACATACCAATATTTAAAGTAACATCCATACATTGCTTTGTTTGATTCACAATTAATTGATGGATGTAGGCGTTACCAGTGGCGGATTTACCAGCAGGCTGAGTAGGCTGGAGCCTAGGGCGGCAAATTATAAATTTTTTTCTTTCGATTCACAAAATTTAAAAATATACATACACAAAATAAGAATTTCGAAAATTGAAGAGTAGTTACAATATTTAATAAAAATCAATGTAAAGTGCTAAATACCGAATATTTCAACATCTCTGCATAAACAATTGCTGAACGCTTCATTGAGTGTACTTCAATAATCATGAATTATTAGAATATCGCAATGGCGATTCGATATTATATTCAAAATGTAGTTATTTTTCATATTCCCTCCATTGCTATAATTGTTTCTCCGTGTACCTAATAATTATGATATCTACTTACACAATTCAATCTTGATATAATATCGATGGTTCAATCATGATTGTTGCAGCAAAATTGCAAACTGCCATATTGAATCCCAAAAAATTTCTTTATGCGTAAAAATACCTATTAAAATTGACAAATTTTTATTAAATGAAAAACTAGTTCAATATCTTATAGAGATATGGTCTTTTGGTTTGAATTAATTGAATAACTGATATTTGGACGACCGCGAATTGACAATAAAAACATTTCCTCCACAAAACATGAAGTTAGACAATTTGCTGATTAGAAAATGTATTCATTTCATCAGTTAATTATTTTATTTGTAGTAAGAAAAATCTTGGAAAATTCAAATTAGCATGCCTTAAGCGTTCATGTCGTACACGAATTATTTAAATTTAACTTTTTCACAAAGCCAACTTTTTAAAAAAATGCCAATCGAAATGAATTATTTATAATAAGATAAAACAATACTAAGCGGCTTCCCTCCAGTTAAATGAGTATGGGGCATTCCACGCCAAATCGACCACCTTTTACCCCGACCCGTTTTGATTTAGCTGAAACTTTTTTATATCTATCAAAGATACTTTCCAAATTTTTTTACCCGACCAAAAGTTACGAATTTTTCAAAAGAAACGGCTGTTCAATTTTGAAGTGGAGGTAATTTTGTGAAAAATTAACTTATAGGGTAGTTTTTTTCAGAATTTTCAGTTTTTGATGTACTTTTTAGAAAAAATATATCAAAAATATCCAAAGCGGTAATCACTGTTTGTTTCTCCGTGGTTACCATTTTTCATTTTTTTTCCGTTTTCTTATAAAAAAACTTTGACATCTTTTATGATTACTCAATTTTTTTTCTAAAAAATAATTTATTTATAGGCGGCAAAAATTGAATAGCCTACGGGCGGCTAATCTGTAAATCCGCCACTGGGTGTTACTACGTGCTAGGAGATCATCATGATCTCATAGAAAGTTTTATTTCTCATTTTTCATCATTCACAATTACAATATGATGTAATTTACTACCTGTCAAAACATATAAATATGAAAATCTATAGTTACCATACACAACAAAAAACGATTTAATTTTTTTTGCAAGTGAGACTAGAACTCAAAAAATTGATGTAGGCTTCATATATTCATTATATTAAAAGTATTGTTGACTTTGAATTGTAAGTCAGGAAAATAGAGACGTTATCAACACAGTGTCTACTTAACATTGATTTGGAATTGTATTGTGTATTAACTTCCAGTTTTATACTTAGTTGTATTGTAAATTGAAAGGGAATATTTATTAATAGTCATTAGTTTTTGTAATAAAAGGTTATGTTTTTGTAAACAATTATATAAAATTTATCCCTTACATTTGGGAAACCAAATAATTTTGCCCTACCGGGATCAGCTAACAAGATATTCTTGAATCAATTTAACTTTGTTAGTCAAGTTTTTCTTGTTTAAGGTTATCAATGTATCAAATCTACTAACTGTTAACTCACAGCTTCTGCTTCAAAATCGGTTCTCGGTAGTGTTTTACACAGCTTTCTGCCTAACCCTCCTTTACTAATTTTCCTGCCCTCCTTGCTTTCAGTTTTGTTCATTGCACTGCTTAGTTATCTTCATTTTGTCTCCTAACATTCTCAATATACTTACTCATCATTGGTATCCCTTTTTGAAATCAGGCACAAATGGCGTCACCATATCACAGGCATCCACCTCTGTCTCAATAACGTTACCTTCTTGTTCTCGTATAAGACCGATACCGTCTTCTTTGCGATCCAGGCCGCAGTCTAATTTACTGCCCCTTCATGGCCTGGAAGAAATCGGAGATGATGGCATAGTACCCTCGACGCCGACATTGTACGCACCCAGGCGGTCCGACGGTTTCGGCGAGGCTGTGAGCTCCCCGCACGTTCCCACGAGCGGGTCTTTTACTTTTAACGAGTCTACGCAACATAATATTTCGGGATCGAATGAAGTTGTCCCCGAGCAAACTCTGGACAGCGGAAATTTGGACGAAACTAGTATGATGCCTTGTTTGTGGATTTGAAATTTTTAATAATGTCATTCGTTGTTTCAGGCACTGGCAGGAGCGTGCCGACAACTCCCTTACAGTCATCGCCTCAGGAGGCTTTGCCTGGTACCGAGGAGCAAGGATCCAGTCAGATGACACAGTCCGACGGTGAGTTTATTTTATAATAAAGGCTTCAGTATCGTTACCTCGCCTTAGTTTTGGTTTTGCAAGTTGCTATTATTGATTTAGGCATACTATAAGCTGGTGGCGTATATATAAGACGAGGCCCTCCACAATTTTTGAGAAGTATTATAGTCCATTTTCAAAAGGCATGCAATAATAAATCACTTGAAACGAATAATTCCAATGACTTTCCAACTTTTTAGACAGCAATTATTAAAAAATATTAATAATAATAATAAATATCTTTATTTCTGGAGAATCATCACAGTGCCGAAGAAATGCAAGGGATACAAAAACAGAAATAACGTCAGCGATATGTACTAGGTCAGACAGTATAGCTTAGGTATTCAGCAATAGTATAGGGTTCTATTTTCAGTAAAATATTATGTATTCCCTTTTTGAATTCACCAAGTTTATTCATTTGTTTGATACTGGTGGGGAGTTTGTTGAACATTGTCATGCTTTGATAAAAAGGGCTCCTCTCTGTGACAGTTAGTTTATGATTTGGGTATACGTAATTAAAATTTCTAGTGTTGTATACACATTGTGGTAGACTGTTATCAAAAAGATGTTTGTTTCTAAAAAGGAATAATAAGAGTTCTTGTGTATAGACTCCTGTAAGTGTAAGTATTTCAAAACTACTGAATTTGCTTCTACATGATACTCTTGAGTTTAGTCTCAGCATAGTTCTTAAGGCTCTTTTTTGTACAATAAAAATTTGCTCTGCATTTCTACTACCTCCATAAAAAATGATTCCAAACCTACAAACTGATTCGAAATTTGAATGATAGACCATTCGGATTACATCTGTGTCGACATACTGTCCAATAACTCTCATTACAACACTGAGATCAACTTTTGACAAACATTTTGAATATGACTGTTGAAACTCAGTGTGCTATATATGCGCAGGCCTAAGAATTTGTACCCATTTTCTATTTTGAGTGAAATATTCTTCAGCCGAATTTCTTGAGGTAAGTCAAGTCCTGCATGGTTTGTTTTGAACATTACAGTTTTGTTTTATTGTCATTAAATATAAGTTTGTTTCTTCTGAACCACTCATCTGCCTTACGGAGGCTTTCTTCAGTTATGGATATCAGACTAGGATAATCTGCATTGACCAGCAAGTTTGTGTCATCCGCGTAATTTGTCATTTTGCAATTTTCTCCACATATCTCCTCCAGATCATTTAGATAAATGATAAAAATCATTGAGTCAATTATGCTACCTCGTGGTACCCCAGTATCAATTCATTTTATATATGATTCAGCTTTGATTCCTTCCTTATTAATTGAAATCATTTGTTTTCTACCCGATACATAAGATTTAAGCCATTTCAGCGCAGGGCCACGTATGCCGTATGATTCCAGCTTTTGTAGAAGAGCTATATGGTTCAAACAATCAAAAGCTGTTGACAGGTCTAGAAATAATCGTAATGCCAAATTATTGTTCTCCAGTTGTAACAAGATATTTTGGATGAACTGAAATATTGCTGTATGTATTGATCTCCCTCTCTGATATCCATGTTGCCACTCGTTCATAAGATTGCACTGCCTGAAAAAATCCATCACCCGTTTCCATAGTACAGCTTCAAAATTTTTTGAGAAGGAAGTCAGTAGACTAATTGGTCTAGTTTAGATAGTCCCCTTTTTTCAATATGGGTTTCACTAATGCTAGCTTGGGTGAGTCAGGACAAACTTCATATTTGAGAAAATTGTTTGCAATATATACAATCTGGTCTATCATTTCTTCTATACATACTTTGATAATTTTGAAGGGATGTCCACTACTTATCTTATTTTTAATATTTTTAACAATTTCTAAAATTTCATTTGCATTTGTTGGTGTTAACAGTATTGATTTGTCATTTGATTGTATTTTGTGTGAGAACGTTTCATCCCGTTGTTGTTTCAATAAGTTGAAGACTGCACTTATCAAGAAATTATTATAGTCGTTTGCTACAAATTTTGCATCTTTGTCCGACTGAATACCTTCTTGCCCACTATGTTTATTTCTCTTAATATCTCTCACAACTTTCCATACCGCTTTAGATTCATTATCTGATTGTTCTACGTTTGTTTTATAATTTTTTGCCCTCCTTTTTTTCAGTTTGCAGTTATATTCTTTTCTTACTTGAATATATGTTTCTTTGTAGGTTTGATCTGCCATACTACATGCATAGAGAATATCTAATCTAGTTTTACATTCAGTGAATTCTACATCATACCCCTCTGCAACTAAATTTTTATTTTGTTTATGCTTCATCAACACTTTCTTCTTAGGAAAGAATTGATTAAAAATGTTTAGCAAATGTTGCATGAATAGGTTCCATTGTTGATCGATATCAGTTTGGTCTAGAGTGTAAATATCAATCCAGCATACCGTTTTTATTACAGATATGAAATTTTGTGTGTTTTTTTCTGTGTAAAATCTTTTGTAAACACGTTTGTCTCTTTCCTGGAAATCATTGCAGAGCGTGAGTTTTTGAGCATTATGATTGAAATTGTTCTAAAAAATTGTTCTAAAATTGTTCGTTCCGTTAACCAGTTGATGAACGTCAACCCTCAGAAGTCGAAACTTGTGCGAGCAATGGATTAACGAGACCTTATCTTTTAACTTGCAATTACCCAGCACGGTGGCCCGGCGGGGAATCGAACCCCGGTCTTCCGCTTGAAAGGCGGATGAATGTACTAGATACTTCTGAGCGAACATACCCACAGTTTGTTAAAATATGTCAATTGCAGAGCTGCATTTCGATATAATCCAGGTATATTCTTCGATTGTATGTCTGAAGTTGTAAGAGTTTATTAGTGAAATGAACTCAAGTGTTTCTGCTGATTCATTACAGAAATTTAGGTTAAAATCTCCCGCTATCACCACTCTACAATTTGTTTGCATCAAGATATTTATCAGTGATTCAATGTTTTTGATAAACATGTCGAAGTTACCACCTGGGGGTCTATGTATAGAAACCACTCGAGTTAGTTTGGGTTACTTGGTAGCTCTTCTCATCGAAACCTTGTTTTTCTGAGATAAACTACACAATGTGTTCTTCTTTTGCGGCCCTCTTCACGCGATTGATGTACAGCCACACTTTTCTGTAAGCATCAGAAAATTTTTTTTTCATTTTCTTTGCTAACTTCTGCAGTTCCAACTTTCTTTCTCTGCCGCCTCGGGTACCTTACTTTTTCGTAATCGTCAATTTTTTGGAGAAATAATTCTCCATCTTCTAATGCCTGAGATTCCATGTTTTTGTTTATATTTGGAGTTCGACCCACTCGATTTCGGTTAGAATCCTCTTCTTTTTCTTTTGGGTTTTCATGTTGAATATTTTCTGTCCTTTGTTTGAAGGTGAATGACAATGTTTCGTGGTGAATTTCAGCAGTTCGGACTTCCATTGTCTAAAATTTGTAAAATGATTCGAAATCCCTGAAATAAACAATATAATTGAAATTTAAAAGAATAGCTAAAAATGGCAAATATATTAAGCAAAAAACTTGAAATGAATTCACAGTGAAATAAAATACAAA
>WOGR01012951.1:0-10013 GCA_015342045.1 Leptinotarsa lineolata | reverse complement strand
CCGTTTAAACAAAACAATCGAACGATGTACTAATGAACACTGGAAAAAGAGAAGTGGGTATTGATTTCCAAAAAGGGATTTCATTTAACAAAAAACTGATTTGAGGAACTGCTCTAAAAGTTTTTTATTTAGTCATACAAGTTATCTAGTGGTCTAATCGTTACAAAAATTTTCTTTCAACAGAGTTGTAAAGGTATTCGGAAGACCTTTCAAACATGGTGCCACTCGACCTACTTTCTCTATCTAAATAAGTGTCGTCGGACGCACCCCTCCGAGGGGATGCTTACTACAAAAAATCTGATAAGTCTGAAAGATGTCCCCCTTCAATTAGTAATTTACGTTTTTGAGTTATTTTTGACAATCTCACTTTTTATACTCAAAAACTGCTCTGTTAAGTTTTCTTTGTTACACACTGTATTTTTTTGTCAAGTAACAAGCGTATTTCAGACAATTATATGCGAATTAATAGTGCCTGTACGCTATTGCTAAAATCGGATGACAACAACAGATCAGTATTGATTTTGAGCGACATTCCATACACTACATGTATGTGGAATTTTATACACACAGGATGTCGCCCAAAATCTAAACTGATCTGTAAATACTGAGAAAAACTAAAAAATTTGGGCTCAGTACCGTATATGTACACACTACAGGCGTTAAAACGTAACTGACCACTCCGACACTGTAACGTGCATTCAGACAGCCGATTTCAGTTGAATCTGATTTGCCAGCGTATGGGGGCTTGTTTATTTTCTCCAATAGATGCCAATGTGCGTGGATGGAACAGACGTGTAATTGACAATTTCAAGAAACACGTGGAGTTTTATTTCAAGGAAGACTAGTTTCGATATGGAAATCATATCCGAAACTTCACCCCCCTGCGGTCAGCAACTACCTCCCCAATTTTTTTCAACAGCAAGGGGTTTGAATGATATATCATTTGGAAAATCTTTTCTGCCTTTATCACAACTGTATTTTTTTTCAAATTGGTTCATTCGTTATTGGGAAATTGAATGTTAAACGTTTTATTAAAAAAAAAAACAATCAACTGATGAATTGTTCAAAATGACCTTCATCTGGCTCCATATAATAATACAGTCCACTTTCGGAAGCGTTCCTCACATTATTGAAGATGTCCTGAGTCAGAAATCAGCATTCTCGAACAATTCTCTGTCTCAGGTCTTCTAGATTTCTAAAATTCATTTAATCAGTAGTGAACTTTGTAAAACGAACGATACCTAGTTCTTTTCGGACTGGTAGTTTTTGTTGAATCTAGTTGTCGCAGAACAAAAACTAGACAGTTGGCAACTGTCACTTCTTCACGAATTATTATTCAGTCATCCTTGTTCACTGTGTTCCAACATGGTTTATTCTACTGAAGAAAGAATAGAAATTGTTACAACCTAGACAGGTCTGCAAATAAACCTTTTTAATTTTTTTTTATTTCGTTAACTGATCTTTATCTAGTTTTTTGCGCTGATTTCAAAAATAACATTTGTTTTTATCTATCACGTGAGGTTTGCCTACAAAATGAGGATGGAATAATTGAAAAAGTACAGAAAAACGAGGAATTGTAGATTAATTTTTATTATTTCAACATGAAGTGAAAGCAAAAAAACAATGCTACATAGCTAAACTAAGCATAAAAGTGATACACAAGTGTTTGTACAGTGATTATAAGTCTTTGTAAAAACGTTTCCTTTTTCCGTCAAAGCTTCTTTTGGTACTTTTTCGGCTGTGTTCTTGTGAATTTTCCCTTTTCAACATCCAACAGTAGTCTGCCATCATGTTAACATTTTACGACCTTGGTATCTGCGTTCCATTTCTTTTATGTCTTGATGAAACCGTTCTCCTTTCTCCTCACTTACAGCCCCTAGATTTTCGGGAAAGTAGTCCAGATGTGAGTGAAGGAAATGGACTTTGACACTCACGTTGCAGCCCAACATTTTGTAGTTTTGTATCAATTCAGCAACCAAAGTTTTGTAGTTGGGGTCTTCTTTGTTTCCAAGAAAGCCTGTTAAAACAAGTTTGAATAAATTCCAGGCATTTTTTTCTTTCATTTCCATTTTAGTGACAAAGCTTTCATCTTTTAAAAGTTTTCTTACGTCAGGCTCAACGAAGACTCCTTCTTTTAGTTTTATCGGATAGACCAGGAAACTTTTCAGAAAGATACTTGAAACAATCTCCTTCTTTGTCTAAAGCTTTCACAAACTGTTTCATTAGCCCCAATTTGATATGGAGTGGTGGAAGTAGGATTTTTTTAAGATCCACTCAACTTTGTTTTTCAAAATTTTCAACTCCAGGAATAAGACCCTTTCTTATTGGCCACTCCTGCTTGACCTAGTGTTGTTTTCTGTCACGGCTATCCCATTCACATAAGAAACATGGAAACCTAGTGTAACCACTTTGTTGACCTGGTAACATTGAAATAACTTTCAAGTCTCCACAAATGGTCCACTTATGATAAGAGTAGCTGAGCTTATTAATAACAAATTCAAGATTTATGTAATTTCAAATAATAAGAATACGAATAAATTTGAATATTAAAAAAATAATCATTGCTTCAATTGAATTTTTCACTTTTTAACGTCTTCGATTATTAACAAAGTGGAAAATAATTTTTCCACCGGTAATCTTTTTGAAGGCATTCAAGAAAATCTCCAAGAAGTAAGGTTTTTAGTTTAAAAATTATCAGGGTTTTATGTAAATTCAAAACTTATAAAAATTAGTTAATTAACTGAAGTATATCTATGAAAATAATCACGGAAAATTATTTTCATGGATTTTCGTTTATTCAAGTGTCTAGAAGGTATGTGCTTTTTTTTATCAATAATAATATTTAATGAGTTAAAATAATTTTTATTGTCCGAAGGTCCGTAAGTCAGCACGTGTAGAACGCGCATCGCCTGTAACACCCTGATTTATTAAACAGACCATCCATCCCTGTAACACGCTCCTTACTAACCTTGAATCCTGGAAAAAATCTTGGAAGATACTAAAATATCAGACAAAAAGCCAAATAAACAATTGATATGAATCTGGTAGGCTGCTGTCATTTAGGTATTTAAATTACTGAAAGACGTCAGAATGATATTTGTGAGCGTATTAAATTTAATTATGGCTCATTTGTCCGAGACTCAAAGAAGACATTTCGAATATGATTGGTTGTGGTAATAAAAGAACTCAAAAGGAGGTTTGTGGAATTTTTAATAATAAATACCCTGGTCAACATGTGCCGCAGTCTACAGTTAGCAAATTTGAAAAAAGTTTCGTGAAACTGGACATGTAAAAAATATTGGAGAACCAGGTGAAAATGTTCAATTCACTGATGAGAAAAAGTTAGATGTAGAGATTGAGATTGAGGAAAATCCGCATGAGACAACTCGAGAACTTGCCGCCGACGATAATGTAAGTAAATCATCTATTTTGAGAGTTTTGCATAAAGAAAAATACCACCCTTAAAGAGTTCAGTTGGTTCAGGAGTTGAATAAAGATGATCCTGATAGAAGGCAAGAATTCTGTGAATTGATGATGGACAGAATGAACGCAGATTTGCTTATCATAAACAAAATAGAGTTTTCTGATGAAGCGACGTTTCATTTAAACGGAACAGTAAACAAATAGAACTGTAGATATTGGAGCAGAGAAAATCCTCACTGGATGTGAGCAACTCACACTCAATATCCTAACGTTTGGGCTGGTATCATTAACAATAAAATTATTGGTCCTTATTTTTCTGAGGGCACTATTAATGGTGAGGTTTATCTAGATTTTTGATTAACTCTTTAGTGCCTACATTACAAATACATTTTCCTGATGTTAATCATCCAAATGAGATAGATCGAACTATCAACTACCGACAAGACGGAGCTCCACCGCATTTTGCACGTACAGTAAGAAATTATTCAAACGAGGTTTTTCCCAATAGGTGGAGTGGAAGACGTGGAACTATCGAATGACTGGCTAGATCCCCCGATTTGACTCCTCTCGATTACTTCTCATGGTGTTATTTGAAACCTGAAGTATATTTTGATAGACCAAACAATATGGCTGATTTAAAACTTAGGATAACGAAAGAAATTAACAAAATAACCCCCGAGGTCATACAAAATCGCCTCGTTTATTGTCAAGAAGTTAATGTTGGTCATTTTGAACATTTAATTCAATTTTGAAGTACATTGGAAAATACATTCTAAATATTATGTGGAATTACTATCTTCATTCTATGTAAAGTTTTGTGATATCTAGAGACATTATCAAAATTTTACATCCTAAAAATCCATATTCTCAGTTATGATTGCACCAAACCCAAAAAACTTAATATTGCTGAACAAAGGCCTGAAATCCCTTTCCAACAAGGTGCCACCCGAACCCCTTTACTATCCAAAATTTTTTAAGGGTGCTTATAATTTACAAGGGATGCTGAAGAAGAACAATATTTTCATACTATAAATTGTCAATTTAAGAATAGAAATCGTTATGTTTCAGGTTTTTTTCACATAGTACGCTAAAAATGAATTCATTCCATACATATGAACCGCACTGTATACCATAACGTAGTATTTCCTCAACATCTCCAAAAACTTTTCCATTTTCACCAGTACCAGAGGAGTGATGTTCTTTCTTCAGCAGATCTATCCATAATAATATGCTATGGAATATTTATTGACATGAGCGGAATTGAAGCTTCTTGAAACTTCACATACATGCAATCTCTAAATAAGTGATATTGAAATAGAACTACCTTGAGCGAGTGAGTTGACTTGAAAGCATTGATGGCAAAGGCAGGCATACTCATGACTCAACATAAACGTAATTCAAATAGACACTAACATGTCGCTGGAATTGCAGAGGTTGCTCATCAGAAGCTTGGAACACTGATCCATACCAGAAAACTGTACACACCTCAGCAACTTTAGATGCTTTATGGAGCTGTATAGAGCTCCGCCTCTAAGCACACCCTGAAGCTGCTGAATTACTTTCAGTAAAGAGCTATCCGATTGATTGGAGACGCCTACATCACTTGTAATCTTGATAGTCTGGATTATCGAAGAAAGGTTGGAGATTCATCCCTCTTCTATAGATACTTTCACGGGAAGTATTCAAGTGATTCGGCATATTTGATTCCACCAAGAGCGGTTTGTATCAGAAATACGCGACGGACTGTGGCTGCTCATCGTTTTTGAGGTTCAACTCAGTACACCTCGAACTTCAGTGTGCGAAAACTCTTCCATTCGGAGAACTGCGTTTGTGTGAAATGATCTTCCTGAGAACATTTTTCCATATGGATTTGATCTCCAGCGATTCAAATCCAATGTGAATCGCTGCTTTCGCACAGGCACCGCTCTTAAAGTGTCTCAAGAATTTTCCTCTGATGCTTGTGTTTCGTTCGTCAAGAAAACATTCAGTGGAGGGGTAGTGACGATTTAAATCCTATGAATATCCTGCAACTGCAGTGTCGAGGCAGAGAAAAAATTATTACTGAATCTGTACCTGACAAATCTTCAGTTGGATAAAGTATCTAGGGACAGGTTGACTGAAAAGATTGTATTGTGAACACATTTCCACGTTTTTAAAAAACCCGAGATTCTGAAAGAACCTCTCATAAACTGAGGTTGTGCAAAAAATGTCGATGGATTCATGTATGAAATACAAAAGAGTGAAAAAGATTCCAGGTCTCTTTATAATTCACAATCCGGGTTGATGAATGACAGTAAACACAGTACATGAAATGTATCTACAATAATATTTCAATTAAAAGCAGATATTCACACTTTTGAGAATGAAATGATCCTGATAGCACCAATTTCGTTCTTATCAGTAAAGCATAATTAGAAATTCATTGTTGGAATTCAGTTGAAGTTCAACTAATACCCTGCACGTCATTAGAGTTTCATCAAGTTATTATACGATAACCAAAATTCAGAAAGCATTTACATAACGAAGAAAACAAATGAAAAAATTTTGTTTCATCTCAGGATGAGTGAATACCCTCCAGTTAAAAACCGTATTCTACAAAGAATGCGAAGGAATGTCTTGAAATAAAAATGAATTCGTCCCACGGCATTAGATGTTCAGAATATCTCGGATAACTCAATTTCACCTCCAACAGTATAACTTTGATACGTAATGTAATACGGCAATAGAAGTTTGATTTTCACCGAGGTAATATGAAATGTAGCAATGAGTGATATGTTGATGGGAATTCAACTGGGATCGAAACATTTTTGTGCACCAAAAAGAGGAAATGAGATTTTTGAATTGAAGATGTATTAGATAATTATGAATCATTTCAGATTTTTTACCTGTGGATATCAAAAGACGAATACGACAAATTTGTATCAATTATGTTGTTTTTAGTGATTTTAAAAATACAGTTGTGACAAACAGGATTGTGTGTATAGATTTGTATATGTCTACTGGTTGATTTGAAATGATAATGAAGAGATATACTGATATTCTATTCATAATTTTCTGTTTTCAAGACGCATAATGAATTTTTTCTATCCTGAAAAACTGTTCCATTCTCATTTCCATTTTTTTTCTGATTGATTCGGCCATTACTTGATGAAGATCCATAGTAATTTCATAAACTACAACGCAACCATATAATCCCCACAAACTTTATTCAAACAATATACCACGACATTTTTCGCTAACACAGTAGCTTTTTCAATAGTGAAATTTCTATGCCACATGTAACTACAATTGAGACCATTTCCACAGGTACTCACTCGATTATATTACCTTAACCTCTACAACTTTCATACACTTGAGGTACCTCTTCAATTATGATTACCTGAAATATATACATCTATAATAATAGTTCATCGGCTTCTTGAAAAAACAAGTTCAATAATGGTGATCTATTTAAATCTAGTCGGTCATTCATTAGAATGTTTGAACTTTCTGAGTTCAGTAATTTCCATTGCTTCCAACTTCACTTTCGAACAATCATTTTCTATATGTAAAAGTTCGAACTTTTCGTTAAAGATATGATTTTTGTCTAATTGATAATTTGAATATGTTGAACTTATTTTCTCATTTACATAGATCATATGATGTTTTTGGATATGATTCCTAAATATTCTGCCAGTTTGACCAATATATACCGTAGGACACGTTCCACACTTTAATTTATATACCCCTGATTTCTCGAATTTCTCTCTCATTTCAACCAGTTTGTTTTTTTAGTATTCACATCATCAGTATCAATTGCTCGGTATTCTTTTCGAAGCGTGTTCAGTCAAAGATGTTTCCATATGATGATCGCTGTGTTGTATTATTTTGAGTGATTTGAGATTCGTCTTTAAAACTATATTTCGGTTTGTCTAATACAACTACTTTATTCTCTACAGAACATTTCGTAGCACACATCGCTTCTACAATTTCTTTGGTATTATTTCTTGCACGATGGAGAAATATTCTGTATGTATTTCATCACTTCGAAACAAAATTTTTACGAAAGAAAGGTTTTGGGAATTTTCCAAGAAAGCAAGAAATCTATTATTTTCAAAATGAAGTCTTCCCAAAGATATGTTGATCATGCAAAGAAGTGACTTTCAGACATAGACTGGAAAAAAATGCCCTTGATAAACAACTACTTTCATATAAACATTAAATTACACGAGAAAAAATTATTTTCGAAACAACTACTCCTATATCAACATTGAATTATACAAAAAATACTTTTTCCTATTCAGTTTGTTATGTTATTGAATTAGATATCATCACACCAAATGAATTGTTTTTTCAATAACCTCATCTGTTTAAAAGCTATAGAGATAATATCGAAAGTCAAATCAAATCAATCGGTTTTTTGTTTGATAACGTTGCATATATTTGAATAGTAATATTTGATTAGTTGTGAGTTGTAGGATCAAAAACCTCAGGTATAGTATAAACGAAGTCAATTCAAATGGCATGAAAACTGAATAGTTACCGAACGTCGGCAGTTTCTTTGTATGGCATGGGCAGCATGGTATATGTTTTTTTCAAAATTAATTCGATTTTTCATAAACCTACACGAATTTTTTCATTAGTAGTAAAGAGTAGTAATGCCATCAGTCTTTCATTCAGCTGTTTGGATTGACTTATAGATTATTGACGTATAGATTATAAGTCTGTATATGAGGGGGACAGTGAGGAGGACAGTGAGGGGGACAGTGAGAGGGAAAGTGAGGGGGACAGGGAAACATGAAAAATGCATTAACTAAAATCAGATTTAGGGGTGGAAAGTGGATTTTGTCGATGGAGCTTTCGGTTATGTTGAAGATATAATTTATAGAGAAAATCATAGTTGTCCTAATTAAATGCCATGGATAATAATTGTTAGATTTGAAAAATATTCTCATTCAACATATGACAGTAGCGTTTGTATTCCAATAAATTTTTTAATATATTGTACTCAGAGCAATAGTTCACTAGGCAATCAAGAAATAGTGCTGAAAATCTAAATTATTCTGTCTACCATAACATAGTTCTTTCTCTGTAAAACATTTCTACGTTAAACCTTCATCAAATAATAATTCTCCCTATGGAAACTGTTTTTAAAAAAATAAACAATTGATAGTGACTGTGGTGAACTGGGTGAAATATTGATCAAAACTTGTCAATGATTAAAAGTCACTTATTATATTATGTCTGGACGCCATTAAGAAATCAGCACTGAAAAATCGTCTGGCCTACTTTTCTGTGAACCGCTTTTCGAGCGAACCCATAATTTCTACTGGAAAATTAATTACACTATTTGTATACCGTCATTATACACGATCTGGATAACATTCCTGTAATTACCTGTGGATCAATGATTATAAATAATTGGCTGCTATCGAAAATTGAAATCTGTGGTAATAAAATTAAGACGAAGATTTTCTACGGTGTTAACAAAAAAAGAGGAAGTTCATTAGTCCAGCTACCTATATCTTACAAGCATTGAATGTCGGTAGATTCAGAAGTCGAGTTATGGTTTGGTTAATTGGGCGCAGGTAAAATTGACGGTTCTAATTGAAATTTAAGGATAACCTTCGAGAAAGATCCTTCTAGTCGAGTTCGCCCGATGACGAGAACAAAAAAATACTTTTCGAACAACACATGGAATTTAAGATTCAACAGTGCGTCATGGGAAAGTAAGGTTTTTCGTACGAGCGAAAAATATGAAGAAAAATAATAATGTGTATAATGATCAAAATAATTATACGTTGAAGATTATTGGAAACATAGTTTGAAATCATGAAACAGGAAAGGAAGTGGATTTACGATTAATGATTAGATGTATAGGATAATTTTTCATGTTATAGACCACGTAACAGCGACAGTTGGCATGAATTTCATCAGTTCGGACTTTCATTGTCTAATATTATATAAAATGATTTGAAATCCCTGAAATAACCAATACAATTGAAAAATAAAAAGGGATACCTGAAAATGAAGAAAATGTTGAGCCAGAAAACCTTGAATTGAATTCACAGTGAAATAAAATATAAGTAAAAAAATTCAACAAATAAAAAAAAATCGAAAATTGAGTGATTTCAAGCCACTTTACTTCACGACGTTTCGATTGTTAGTATTCACAATCGTCTTCGAGTGATGACTGGACCAATTCCTCAGGGAGATGACTATTTATGGGTCTTTCGAGTACTTTCACTTATCACTTATCTTTTCTCTTCGCTTCATCATTTTAGCGGGAGATGACCGTTTTGCGGGAGTTGACCATTTTTTCCTTGATTATGGGTTTCCATATGTTGCGTGTCTCTACGCTAGCTTGGCTGAATACGTTGTTGGACAGCATATATGCGGATTTTTCGAATTTTCTTCTGAACCAGTGTTCCTCCTTGTGTATGATCTCAGCTTGGGACCACTCGGTGTTATGTTGATGAGTCCAAACATGCTCTGTTATTCCAGATTTGCTAGTTTCCCGATATAGGATTTCTCGCACTCACAGGGTATCAGGTAAATGCAATTCTTGGAATCGCAGTCCGCGTTTGGTGGCCTGGTTTTCGTAAGGCTGC
>WOGR01012950.1:0-10013 GCA_015342045.1 Leptinotarsa lineolata | reverse complement strand
ACACGTAATGCCGGCCATCTCTGATCTATGTGTCCGTTTATTTCCCCTGTTAGTGCAGCAATTGCATCATTAGTTGAGAGACCTTTTCTAAAACCATATTGTTTGTAAGAAATCAGCCTATATTTATCAATGTATGAAGTTATCCTCGAATTCAGTGCTTTTTCGAATACCTTATTGAAACTTGTTACAAGAGATATGGGCCTGTAGTTACTGACTACCTCCGGTTTTCTTTTTTTTTAAATGGTTGTGACTATTGATATTTTTGAACGTGTTTGGACATTGACCGATTTGAAATATATAATTTATTAAAAGTATTAGTAAAGGTGTGATTTCAGTTGCTAATTACTTGAGTTCTTCCGCTCTGATACCATCATGTACTGGCGATTTTCTATTCTTCAGAGAGTATATTATTTCTCTGATCTCGTTTTCAGTAACTGGTGTAAGGAAGAGTGAATTTGTATTAGGAGTCTGTTCTGGAATATTCGTAGTAGGTTTACCTATTTTTTCTGCAAGCTGTCTTCCTACATTCACGAAAAACTTATTGAATATATCTGCTTAGATGTTATTATCTTGAGTTATTGTGCTGTCCTCACATTGTATTTCCTTAATTGCGGTGTTTTTTTCAGATTTATTGCTGTTGTAAACTAGTTCCCAGAGTTTTTTTTGAGCTATTTTGGCTATTTTATATTTCATTCTGGTAAAACTTTTGTTTTGCCAATGTGTATGGTCTATATTCGATGTATTTCTTCCATTTCGTATTGTTTCGAGAATCCTTTTTATATTCACGATGTAATGCATGATTGATTGAGTTATTAAGTCCCACTGTAATCAACTTTTTCCTTTTGTTTTCTTCTCTTCGTATCCTCTTACTCCGCGTATTCTGTTTAATTATTATTTTAAGAGTTTCAGTTAAATAATTGACCTGTTCATCGGTAGTTTGTAGATTAGTGTAGAAAGACCAGTCATGCTCTCTAATATTTTGTTTAACCAGTTCATATTGTATGTAATGTTTTACTCTAGTTAGTTTGGATGTTGACATTATTTTTTCGTTTGGAATCATTAGTAAGGCACTCCTATGATCTGTTATGCATGGATCATAAATTGCCGCGTTACATGCGTCGTATATATATTTGCGCGCTCTCAAAAATATATGGTCTATGCATGTCTTTGACTTTTTTTGTATTCTGGTATTTCTGTTTATCATAGAGATGAAATTATATTCACTCATGTAGTTTAAGTAATCAGAAACTACATCTATATCTTTGTTGATATCTAAATTTATATCCCCAATAATAATATGATTTTCTGAAATGTGATTCTTTGTTTCCTCTAGATATTCTTGGAGTTTGTTGACAAAGTCTTCTGCCTTCGTAGAAGGAGATCTATACAGTGCAGTAATAAGAGTTGGATGATGCTCTACATTCAGCTCAGTTTTTATTATTCTGAACTTGGCGAAACTTATCACAGTGTGATTATATTTGATATCATCTTTCACATACATGATAACTCCATCATTTTTGTTGAGTTTTCCTCCACTATAGATCATTTGATAACCATCTAGATTTTATAGATCTTCACATTCAGAAATATTGAATGTTTCCGATAAAACAATCACGTCTAAATCGTTATTTAAAAATAAAATGAAAATAAAATACATTTATTTGCCTAAGAGACTGACAATATTCAGTATAGGAATCGTCCTTTGCTACAATAGAGAATTGTGACTCTAAAAGTATTCACTAAATGAATACAGACATTTATGTAACAGGAAGTCCTTCAATTTTTTTTTTTGAAAATATTTATATAATCACAGTCACTAACATGTATTGGAAGAGCATTAAACAATCTCAGACCTAGACAGCTTGGCGCACAAGACGTTAATTTTGTTTTTGCAAATGGTATGACATAGTTTTTAGTTTGTCTTGTGTTGAAAGAGTGATAGTCACCAACACGGATGGATTTATTTCTGTTTTTAAAAACATACAGGCACATTTCATAAACGTACAAAGACAGAACAGTTGAAATTTTATATTCTTTAAAATATTGGCTACCAGTTCATTCTTACTCTGATATTCATATACCCGACGTAATCACAATTGAGACTACCTGCTTAGGAACTTACTCGATCAAATAAGCCAAACATCTGAAACTTTCATATACCTAAGGTACATCTTCAGTTACCTAAAGCATATTATATTAATTCTACGTCAATAATAATACTTTAACGGTTTTTAATAGGTTCAATAATGCTGATCTATCCAGTTGGTCTTTCATTAGAACGTTTGAATTTTTGAGTATATTAATTTCCATTGCTTTCACATAATTCAGCTTTGAACCTTTATTTTCTACCCGTTTGACCAATATATACCTTAGGACACGTTTCACACTTCAATTTATATACCACTGATTTCTCGAATATGGATGTTTTGTCTTTATTATTTTCAATTAACTTTCCCAACGTATTTCAAGTTCTATATGCAATTTTAATATCTCGTTTATTAGAAAATGAAGCCACTTTTTCGGTTGTTTGTCCAAAATATGTTAGAGCTTCAACATACTTTTTCTCGATTGCGAGTCCAGTTACCTTCAAGCAAGTTTATGCACCATAATCTCCAAGAGAAAAGCAAACACGTAATTAGCAGTTGTTTAGAGTAGTGTGTTTACTAAAAAAAACAGGCGAGCTCTAGCCGTGTCTGACAATTTTATTACCCGCATAGAGTCCGAAGAAAAAACGTTTTGAAATGGAATGTGTTTGACGCTAATGACGTATTGATGATTGACGGGATTTTCAGTTTGAATGTAAATGAAACTCGCACACACTCGTAAAGTGTTTTGCTAGTGATGAATGAACCATTTTCTACAAGTTTACTACGTATAGTTCAAGTGAACGATATAGTGCAACCTACCTTCCAATAACAGCTCCCCTTTGATAATATAGTCAGAGAGCTAACCAATTTCGTTATTCAATGATCATTTCTGATTAGATAAGAATCAATACTTTCTTAATTCTTTTCTGCCAGTCTTCTTCGGTAATATTAGATACTTCTTCTTCAATTAGCTCTATTACTTGCTAATCAGATTTTGAAACATTATTTTTACGCCTGATGCTTTGTTTCAATTTTTCCCAAATCAACTCGATGGAATTGAAAACACAAAAATAGGGGGAAAGTCTCAGAATAATGTGTCCATACTTTTCAGCAATACTCTCAAGGTCATACACTCTGTTAAACTTTAAGTAGTTGGTTTTAAGTATAGTAATCTTCAAAATACAAATTGTTATCCATTGAAAAACTTTGTATTTCATCTTTTCTCGAATTTTCATTCGATACTTGTATGAGTTGTCACGAAAGATAGGAAACGTTGCCAAGAACTATTACACGATTCGCATCCAAATTTGGGATCAATATGTTTTCAAACCATTTCTCGAAAATATTAGCTTCCATGTTCATTGCCTCAAGTTTTTTTCCACATAATTTCAAAGAATTCGGAACCCATCCTTGACTCCATCCGCAATGCACAATGATTAGTCGCGATCCTTTGTTTGCATGCATGTTAGGCGTACATATTCTCGAACCATCAGTCCACCCCTTCGTAACTGTGTCGTGAGTGTCATTCCAAGATTGGTCAACTTTGTTTTCTTCTGTATTTAGTTTTTTGTTCTAAGTATTTGTTGAGCAATTCCACTATTCTTCTGCTTCCCATATCTGATTGATGTTTGTTTATTATTTCAATTCTAAATCCTAGTTTTCTCATCCAATTCTGAAGAGTTTTGTCACAGCAGCTCACGTTATGGTCTGAAGTATTCAATTTCTTACTTGTTTACACATCGAGCTAAGATGAAGAAGTCAATTGGCTCTTGAGATAACGAATGCAGCAGAATCGTTATTGAGTACTGATGATATTACTTCAATCTATGTCGAAAAATCTGCTGGTTACATCATTCTATTAACCTGGTATACCTTTAAAAACACGCTACGCATATCAATGACTGCAAATTTTGAATAACATTGACACTATCTCGTCAAGAGAAGTCAACAGAAGTCAAGACAAATGAATGCCTTCTTTTGTTAAGAGAAATTGAATTCCTGTCAACAGGAGAGTGGACCTTTTTCTAGACTAGTCAAGATATGACGGGAGAAGGCATTTTTTGTGTCGTCTCGACAAGAGGCGAGCAACTTTTGTATTACTTTTCACGTCAAAGCGACATAAAATATCAAGAATAGATCGTTTTTGAAAATTTGCTGTAAGGACCTATTTAAAGGTTATATTTCACCTGAGTGTACTAAAAGTAGGTTACATCAACTTGTATATCGCTGCAACAATCCCAACCTGTATTCCTTCAACTAGCGGTGATCTACATGTGTTTTCATCTGAAAGGCAACACACTGTATATAGTTGAAAACCCAACCACATGACCGTTTTTGTGGAAAGACCTGGAAAGATAAATAGCTCCGCATATAGTATTTTCCGCAGCAGATAAAAGTATCGGAATTTTTTGCCTGAGTACCCAGACCTCAACTCTTGGCGCTCACGTTTATTCTGAAAAGTTTTCGCAAAAGTTAGGTATTGTACATCAGATCCTATTGCGGCTTAGCCTGCTATTATTTACCTTTATCTCCATCGAATAAAACATATTGGTGGAAAAGAAAGTTTATATCCGTTTAGTTGGATGTATTCCAGAAAATAAAGGACGAATAATGATCATTTCAGAAGATTGAGTGGAATACATACGAGATCTGGTGAATGTTCAAATTTTGCAAGCTGCGTGAATTCGATTGACGATTTTTTATTTTTTTTATATTGGTACATTCATCTCGAACATATGTTCACAGTTTCAACTGTGTTTTGCGTGTTCCGCGATTTTCTGCTATCGAAAAAATACGTAGTAAAGAAAGTGATAAAGTGAAGAGAATTGTTGTCCCTACTGGTCAACGGAAAATCCTCATTGGATGAGAGAAGAACACACGCAATACCCTCAAAAAGTAAATGTATGGACAGAGATTGCAGGAAACCATATCATTGGTCCCTTTTCATTGAGGGCAACTTGAATGGCGATAATTATTTGGCACTACTTCAAAATGATGTCGTTCCAAGTTTAGCAAATTTATATCCTGATCCAGAAAACCCTCAAGTTCCAGTGAATACAATATGGTTTCAGCAGGATGGAGCACCACCACATTACCGAGTTGATGTCCGGCAATACCTCGATACAACATTTCCAAATCGGTAGATAGGGAGGCGAGGATCGATTGAATAGCCAGCGCGATCACCTGATCTTTCATCATTAGATTTCTTGGGAATATGTGAAGAGAATATGTACAAAACTAAATTTTCAGATTCGAATGACTCAAAAGAAAGAATAACGCTTACAATTAGGTCGGTCACGCCTGATATGTTGAATAATTTTAGAAGACAGTTTTATTTGAGATTAGGATGTTGTCAAGACATTCGCGGTGAACATTTTGAACATCTATTTCGTTAATATCCATAGTTCCTTTCCGTATTCTACATTTCATTCAACCATTTTTCAGCACGATAAATTGGCAATACATAACGATACTATGAATAGTAGCACGTTGTCTCAAATCAAACATTCAAAGTTAACTGCTCCAAAATGATGTTCACTATATACTAGTCACATGAAAAATTTGCTATAATGCTCGCCCACTGTCATTCCAGGCAAATTTTCCACAGACAATATCGTACATCTTCCTGTTTGCAATGAAACAGCGCCCACTTCAGCATGAGATTCGTTAATTGAAAAATTGAGTTTAACTCACTGGTAGCGTCGTACCTGTTTATACCTACCAACCAAATAGTTACGCTTCGATAAAACAGCCAACTCAACGTTTGTATATTATTTATGCTTCATATTTTCAATGGTATTGAATTTGTACATCAAACAAATATGTTTATTTGATATTGGAAAAAAAAGCATCTTTGAATTTTTCATTAATGATAGTCTGACCAGGATTTTTTTGTCTAACCCAATTGCAGTTATTTTTTTACCACACTGAATTCCATATTGAACGCTTTTCATTGAATAAACATAATGGTGAAAGTCGCTTCTAATTCTGATCTTCTACTAATACGTGGCTCAACATGGAAAATAGAAGACAACTTCACGTAAGTACCTTCGTTGAATAACTTTTGAATAATCCTGACCCACCAGGCTGTATATGTTATTTCACTTCTCTATTTCAAATCCATTCAAAAATGTCAGAAGCAACTCTACCTTCACAGCATGCCTCAGCATAGGTCATTGTCTTCTATAAAATCTGTATGCCCAATATGTTACCAGAAGAATTCAAAATGTATGACATCTATCAATTCAGATGATAAATGAAAAAAATCTTACTTTTCGAATAGTAACACTCAACAGAGCTAACTTTCAAACCACTCAACACATTACATATCATAAAATTCACTTATTTTTCAAACTCCTTCCATTGGTATGCACTATTAATTACCAAAACAATCTTATGCGCCTCTCATATTTATGTAACCTCTTCAATAATGAAGCAATCAACCACAATTTAAGTACGGAAGCAAAAGCAAAGAAAACCTAGAGGGAGAGAAAAAACCATGATTTAATTTTTTGATTCGCTATAATAAACCTCTTTTGGAGCCTAAGATCTTCTGATGGGTAAGTAGAATAGCCTAACGTAGACTTCGCCATCAGTCTCATAATTTATTTATTATGTTTAAGTTACTCTCAATAAAAGTCAAGTCATTATTTTTTTTTCAAAGATTGCGTTTATCGAGCCCTATCCTCTGAAGCCCCAATACATTCAGGAGAGAGAGCCAGATTATCAACCAACAATCACTCCCTCATACACTGGGTTAGGTGATCATTGAGTCCGAGAATCATGTGCCTTAAGCAAGTGCAGGGAGCCAAGAATAACAGTCTTCTGCATTTGTCCAAGTGAGATTTCTGCCTCAGTACGGCAAGCCGGCATGATCTTGGGATTCGAGAGATAAGGTTTACGGAATTCGAAGGGAAAATGTCGATATTCCATCTGTTTTTCCTCCTCTTTTAAGACGATACTCATCTGGCCAGTAGCTGAAAACTCCACAACAAGTATCGTCTTGCTCTGATGGTCAAGAAAAACTACATCAGAAGTATTACCCTTTATGAGCCTGACGGTGGGGAACGAATAGTTCCAATAAATGTGGCACTTCCCGTTCCCAACAACGGATTGAATATCCCCCAGAGCGTAGGGCAACACCGGTGTCTTGTCTATGCCGTAAAAGTGCCGTAGGTGGTAATAAAGCACTCTCAGGGCCATGTCATGTCGATGTATAAAGGATGAGACCGCATATGCTGGATATTCTGACAGCAAGTGAATCAGGGTCTCAGACGCAATAGTGGCAATAGTGAGATGCAAAAAAGAAGGAGACTGAGGGAATAGCCTTGAAATACATCCCTTCTAAAAGTCAACTACCCTGTTTGAACTCTAGCCTGACCAGATGTTATATTGAAGTGAGTCTGCCAGAGTAGTATCAATTGTTCAAGACATATCACTATTTTGTCGGGTACAGCAAGGCATCTGAGCAAATGCTAGATGAGCTCATTCGACGTTGTATCAAATACTTTGAGGTAATAATCAGTCCAGGCCACAGAGAGGTTTAGCTTTATACTGTATGAAGTCCTGCGTTATACAATATCAATCGATGCTCATTTATTTGTTCCAATACTCGATCAACTGTGGGGAGTATTCGTGTGTATGAGATGCTCGTACACTTTTATCACGAATTGAAGATGTTATAGGTCTGTAATTCTTAGGAGTCGACAAATCTTCACTTTTGGGAATGAGAAGGGTCCGCCCCCGATGAACCAATCGATAATCGGCTGCTCTTCATCCAGCCATGAGTTGAAAACTCTGGTCAGATGGCGGTAGTTTTTTCCACCAATAAGTGTTCAGCCCATCTGGGTCTGAAGCAGCAGAGTTCTTGGAATAATAATAATTATTATTCAAAGATATATTGACATGATCAAATTATTGTGCATATCGGACATTCATTCATATTCTTTCCATATTTTCGAAATGGATTTGTTGTGAAATTCTCCCAAAATCTACACAACATTCAATTCAGAGCAAAATTAACCACACTTCCTTGAGGGGGAATCAAAAATGAAGAAAGGAAATTCAAGATTCATCAAATAAGAAACACTGTACTTAACAATATACCAAACATGTTGGTCCGCAGTGATAGTGTCTTTTTCGATGTTACTTCGCCGGCTCTGCATTTATGAAATGCGATAACTGAAGAATTGCCAAGAGATGAATGATTTTGAAAACATTGAGAGAGTATTATTGTATCTTTCTTATTTTTTTCGCATGACAATGTAACGTGATAAATCGCCACTTGAATTATATATCATACAATATGTAGAATATTATCAACTCTATCAAATTATTTTTTATTCAAAATAAATATACATTGCATTTGCTGAAACTCAAATCAATAATAGCACGATAACCCCCATCGTACTGTAACGGCAGTATTCCACTGCACTGGATGAAGGTCACAAGCACGGTAATTTGAGGTTGGATGGACGAAATTATCGATATATGTATTGTATTTCGGTCAGACAGTCCTCGAATCTGATTAACAATCAGCCGACAAATGTCACTTGGGTTCGTTCTTTCTCATTCTCGGGAGTGGATGGCCTGAAAAAGTGGTTTTTAGATATTTTCGAGGAACACGAAGGACAAAATATTTCCCAATAATTCACAAACTAGCTTGAGATGCACATATTTCAAGAAGACCTCAGAAAAATCAATAATCTAGTCGATAATTGAAGCATTCTTATATTTCACATAACTGTCACTTATTAATGCTATATTATTTCAGATAACAAAGTAACAGTTGAGGATTTACCTTTCCTTACTGAGGAATATTTGAAAGAATTAATTCCTCTTATAGGGCAGAGTATTATGATTAAAAAAAGATACATGACTACATTGTTTCTCAAGTAAGTTGGTTTCGGGTTTGAAGTATTATGATGTGGAAGTGGTTTTTTTCTTTCAGAAAGAAATTATTTTGGAAAATATAATCAAAACAAGTGCTAAACCTCACGAGTTGATCTAAATTATCAATGAATTTGGTGACATCCAGACGCCAAGCACTATTAGCCATTGCTCAACTGAACCTTCTTCTCTTCCGCCGACACTTCTTTTCACGTTGATGAGTACTTTGGTGACAATTTGACCTCAATCATTCGCTCTAAGTTCAGCGATTTTGACCTGAAAACAATTCTCCAAACATCACCAATGGGCAATAGTGTTCTCAAATACTATGAAACAAAAAAACAATTGGATGGAACAAGAAGAACTCGTTTGGTGTACAATATTATCAAACACTTAGTGTATAACCACATCATAAAGCAGTATGTCATTTATTTAAATTTGCTGTCACTATAAAATGTGCTTTATATGTTCCAATATTTTATATTTCTTTTATATCTTTTGCCCAGTGATTTCGGAAATGTTTTTGATTCAGACCTAAAAGACTGAATTGTTCCTTTAAAAAATGTTTATTTCTTATTTTTCTGTGATCTCACAGTATTAAAATCAATGTATCGTAGGCTAGATAGACAAAATCATGTTGACCAAAGAATTGTATTTTTAGTTGTTTTACGCCAGAATTTTGTTTTTATACAATATAATATTCAATAAAACTTTTGACACTACCTTATGTAATATCACATCAAGTCTGTACTGTATATACATTAGTCATAAGTGGAAAAGTAATCCGAAATATACATTTAAAATTAGAGTGTCAAATTTAAATTTGTATTCAGTAAAAATCAAAAAATAATCTAAAAGTGTCGAAGACTGGACGAGTTACCTTAATCTTTGATTTTGTTATGTTCATGTAAGTCACTGTTCTATGAGTTGTTGGACTAATGGGCCACTGACTGTAACGTACCTTACTCTTTTTGAATTCAGAGCAAGATAACGATACAGGTGCCACGACTAGCAGCGGGTGTTGCGGAGGCAAGAGCG